>CAUYQG010176511.1:0-21928 GCA_963574415.1 Tarsius wallacei | reverse complement strand
AGTAGAATATATATTCTGTGGTTGTTGGGTGGAGTGTTCTGTAGATATCAATTAAGTCCATTTGGTCAAGCATCACATTGAAGATCCAGATCATCACATCTGGATCTCCTTGTTGATTTTTTGTTTTGATGATCTGTCTAGTGTTGTGAGTGGGGTATTTATGTCCCCAGCTCTGATAGTGTTAGAATCAATATCTTTTTTTAGTTTACCTAGATGCTGCTTTATGAAAGCATCCAACATAGGAGCATATATGTTTAGGATGGATATTTCTTGTTGATGGATTGAAACTTTTATCGTTATGTAGTGACCTTCCATATCTTTTTAAAATTTTTGATAGGTTAAAGGGTATTTTGTCTAATATTAAGATCGCAGCTCCTGTTTTCTTTTATGTTCCATTTGCCTGAAATTTTGTTTCCCATCCTTTTACTTTGATTCTCTGAGTGTCCTTTTTGGTGAGATGAGTCTCTTGGAGACAATATATTGTAGCCTCATAATATTTTATCCAATTTGCCATTCTATGTCTTTTCAGTGGTGCATTTAGTTCATTCACATTCAGGCTAATTATTGAGATGTGAGAGTATATCCCTGTCACAAGATTCTTATAGAGTTTGGGTTGTTGCTGCTGTTTGTTTATTTGTTTGTTTCTTTTGATTTTTGGGTTGATTCATGTGTGTTTTCAATTTTTTTCCTGCATTCTTGTGAAGGGCTTTGTCATTCTTTTTTTTTTTCTCTTTCTTCTGTGTTTAATACTTTCTTAAGTGTTTCTTGTAGAGCTGGTCTGGAGGCACCATACATTCTTAGGGATTGATTGGGAAGGATTTTAATTTTCTATCACTGATGAAACTTAGCTTAGCTGGATATATAATTCTTGGTTGAAATTGTTTATCTTTGAGAACTTTGAAGACAGAACTCCAAGCTCTCCTAGTCTAAAGTGTTTCTATAGACAAGTCTGCTGCTATTTTAATTGGTCTTTCCCAGTAGGGAATTGTCTTTAGGATTTTTTCTTTTATACCTACTTTGTGTAGGCGAATTATTATGTATCTAGGAGTTGGTCTTTTCACTTGTTGTCTGGCAGGGGTACTTCGAATCTCTTGTGTTTGAATGGTCATGCTACTGATAAGATGAGGGAAGTTATCTTGGATAATTTCATGGAATGTTTGTTCCAGGGTGGTCTCTGTCTCTCTGTCTGCCTCAGGAATTCCAATTAATCTTAGGTTTGGCCTCTTGAAAGAATTGCTCATCTCTTGGAGGTTCTGTTCTGTCTTTTTAAGCTTTTTTTCTATGTATTTAACAGTTTGGGTTAGTTCCATATTTTGGTCCTCAAGCTTTGAGATTCTTTATTCTGCTTGGTTGATTCTGCTTTCTATGCTTATCAGTTTGTTGTTTATCACTGTATTCTTTATTGCCGTTATCTCAGTTATCAACTCTTTCATTTTTTCCTCTTGTCTCTCCTCATTTCTATTTATTCTCTCTATTAATATCTTAATGTCTGGGTTTGGGTTTGAGACCGGTCACTCTGGGGGATCTTCATTGTTTGAGTTACAGAGTCTGTATTCTCAGTGTCTGACCTCGCAGGGGTCTGTGGGAGACTCATATTCTTCCTTTGGTTTTCTTCATTTGTGTAAGTTTCCCCCCCCCGCCTTTTTTTTAACCTCTTCTTTAATTATGTTGTTCAGTGATGGGGAGATAGATTTTATTTCTGTTTGCTCAATCTCCTGTTCTTCCTTATGTAGATCCTCTGGTTTTGTTCAATTCTGAAGCTGGACTAGGAGTAGAAGCCTGTGCTTATTGCAGTTTTGAGATTTAATTGAGGGGGGACCTGTGATTCAGAAGCTATCTGCAGATCCTAGTATCTGCTGACAGGTGTGTGGACCCTCTGGAACCCACTTCCAAGCATCTTTATCTTAACCTAGTCAGATAAAATGTAGTAACTGCACAACATTGTATTTCTATTTACTATTCTTGGCACAATTATTTTTATATGTTATGTCTATATGTCATATAAACCAATAATGCAATATGGTAATTTTTGCTTTAAACAGTAAAAAATCTATTTTAAAGAAGAGAAGAAAAAAATATACATGCCCCGTATATTTACCCACAAATTTTCCATTTCCAGTGCTCTTTATTCTTTCCTGTAGATTCTAATTGCCATCTGATATCATTTCCCTTCAGCCTGAATAACTCAAACATTAAAACAAGCAAACAATTCTAGGCATTCTGGTGATGGATTCTCTAAGTTTTTGCTGATCTGAAATAACTTTATTTTTTTTGTTTGCTTCTATAGGATAGTTTTGTTGGATATAAATTCTATGTTGACAGAATATTTTTTCTCTTATCATTTTGTATATATTGTTTTAGTGTCTTTTGTTATTTGCTTCTTTCTGAGGTGAAGTCTGTCTTTAATTGTATTGTTGTTCCCCTTTATGCAGCATGTTTTCTCCAATTGTTGCAAGTTTTTGTTTGTTTATTTGTTTTCTTTTTCTTTATTGTTGATTTACAACCTCTTTCTACTAGATTGAATCTCAACTCACTAAGAGTCAGCTTCTGTTCCTCTGTTTACTTCTGTTTTTTTTTTTTAATGAGTCACTTTTCTATTCTTTTTATGTCTGGTAATTATTGGCTGAAAATTTTTTTTTTTTTCTTGAGTTAGAGTCTCACCCTGTCGCCCAGGCTGGAGTGCAGTGATATGCTTATGGCCACCACAGCCTAGACCTGCTGGGCTCAAGTGATTCTTCCACCCTAGCCTTCCATGTAACTGGAACCACAGGCATGCATCATAATGCCTTGCTAATTTTTTGATTTATTGTAGAGATGAGGTCTCACCAAGTTGTCCATGCTGGTCTCGAACAAATGGGCTCAGTCAATCCTCTCACCTCGGACTCCCAAAGTGCTGGGATTATAGGTGTGAGCCACTGCACCCAGGCTGAAAAATTTATATTAAATATAATATCTTGTAACAGATCTGGAATCTGTTTTGTTCTTCTTCTTGTTATTTTTTGGTTCTAGGCAGTTAACTTGCCTGGTTTCAATCTGCAATTTATTTCTTACATAGCATGTAGCAGCTATTTCAGTTACTGCTTTATTGGTCTGGCCCCATGGAAGTCTCCACTACCCCATGAGAGTAGAGGCCATATGATCTGTACACAAGGAATTTCCCCCCTCAATTTTTATAATATATATATATATATATATTTTATTGTATTGGTTCAACTCTCTGGCCAGTGGAGATCTAATGTTGAGTAGAATTGGGGATAATATGGCATTTAAAATATTCTTTGTGTTTAAATTCTCCCTTCTCCCACCCATCATTAGCTTAGAAGTTATGCATTTAATTTTTTTCCTGTAGTGATTACCCTTGGTTTCATAATATATAATTAAAATAAGATCTAAATTAAAGGTACTTTTACCTTTCCCAGAGAATGCAAGGTCCCTAGAATACTTTGAATCTTTTTATCTCTCGATTTACATGTTATTGTGAATATTTTAATATTATAGATATTTAAATCTCACATTATTATTATTATTTTATACAGGTAGTATTCTATATAGCCAGTCAGATTTACCTACATATTTATCCTTTGTATTGCCCTTTTTTTTTTTTTAGTTGGAATCTCACTCTGTTGCCCAGGTTGGAGTGCAGTGGCATTCATGACCACTGCAGCCTCGACTTGCTGGGCTCAGATGATCCTTCTTCCTCAGCCTTCCAAGCAGCTGGAACTACAGGCATGTGCTACCATGCCTGGCTAATTTTTTGATTTATTGTAGAGATGAGTTCTTGCCAGATTGCCTGGGCTGGTCTTGAACCCAAGGGTACCTCAGGCAATCCTCTCACCTCAGCCTCCCAAAGTGCTGGGACTATAGGTGTGAACACCATGCCCGGCCTGTATTGCTCTTTGTTTCAGCTTTCTTCCCTTAGTTTTGTTTAAAGTGTGGATCTGCCAATAAGGAGTTCCTCTATCAGTTTTGGAGAATTTTTATTTATTGTCTCTTCAAACATGTTTCAGCTCTATTCTGTCTTTCTTCTCTCCTTGAGATTTCAATTACACATATGCTATGACTCTTCCTTTTTTTTTTTTTTTTTTTTAAGTCAGAGTCTCACTCTGTGACCCAGACTGGAGTGCAGCTAATGGTCACCACAACCTCAACCTGCTGGGCTCAGGCAATGCTTCCACCTTAGCTTTCCAAGTAGCTTGAATTACAGGTGCAAGCCACCATGCCTGGCTAATTTTTTGACTTGTAGAAACAAGGTCTTGTCAAGTTGCTCAGGCAATCCTCTTGACTCCACCTCCCAAAGTGCTAGGATTACAGACATGAGCCACCACACCCAGGCTTTTTTTTTTTTTTTTTTTTTTTAATATTTGATCCTTTTGATCCTCTTGTATCATTCTGGTTATTATCTTTTAACCTGTCTTCCAGTTCACTGATTCTCTTTTCAGCTATATTTAATATGTTGTTAAATTTGTCAATTGAGTTTTTAATAGCTGTTATTTAGTTTTCCTCTTTCAGAAGCTTTGGGTTTTTTTTGTAGTTTCTATGAATAATTCTCTGCCTATGTGTTCAATATTTTCTTTTGTTTTTCTGCATGTATTCAGCATTGCTTAAATCTCAAAGTCTGTACCTAATAACTTCAATCTCTGGATCACCTGTGAATCTGTTTCTATTACTCAGTTTTTCATCATTTCTTATCTCTTTATGTATCTCATTTTTAAAAAGTTAGACATTTGATATAAGAAATATAAATAATTTGAAGCCTAGAATAATGTTTTCCTTCAGAGAGGATTTTTATTTTCTTCTGGGTTCTGGCTAAGGACATTAGCAATTCTGAATCACTTCAATCCAGTTACAGGGATTGCAATGATTTCAAGTTGATCTTTAACACCTTTAAGGGCTGTTCTGTTCTCCATTTACCCCTACTCCCAGGGTGTAACTTCATGGTTTCAGCCAAAGATAGGGTTTATCAGGATTCCTCCTTCTTTGGTGGGTGCTGGACTCTTAATTTTTGATCACCTTGTGATACTCAGCCACTTCTTCTGTTTAACAGATGCCCCTTGGGGAAAAGCTGCTCAAAATGCCTGGCTCAACTTCTGGTTTACTTCTGGATTTTGTCCCTATAATTCTTCTCTACTTTGTTAACTTTCTGATGTCTTCAAATGCTTTTTTCTTTTAAATGTTTCCAGCTTTCTTAGTTGTCCTTAGTAGGAGGATTGATCCACCATTAGCAAATTTTCTCAACTTTGTTTTCCAAGCTTCTTCTTGTGTTTTTCATTTCCAAGATCTTTTCTATCTTCTAGTTTTTCCTCCTTTTGTGTGTGTGTGCTTCAAAAAAATAGGATCCTATTCTTGTTTGATAAACACAATATTTTGTCTATCTGAGAATATTGATATGTGTTGCTATTGTTGAAATTTTTTCTTGTCTCTAGTTTCCTTTGTTTCTTTTTCTTTTTCTTTTTTTTTTTTTGAGTTGGAGTCTCACTCTATCACACAGGCTGGAGTGCAGTGGGACGCTCATGGCCACCCCAGTGTCAACCTGCTAGGCTACGGCCTTCCAAGTAACTGGAACTACAGGCATGCGCTACCATGCCTGGCTAATTTTTTATTTAATGTAGAGAGGAAATCTTGCCAGGTTACCCAGGCTGGTCTTGAACCTGTGGGCTCAGGCAATCCACTTGCCTCAGCCTCCCAAAGTGCTGGGATTATAGGCTGAGCCACCGAGTCTGATCTCTTGTCTCTAGTTTCTTAAACTTGCTTTAGTTTTTTAAAAAGTTTATTCTGACTTGTTTTATTTTAGAGGCTTTCCTCAGTTGCCTGATTATCCTTTGTTGGCTGATCATATTTAAGAATACAGAATAAGGCTGGGCTCGCCTGCACCAGCAGATTCGAGACCCACACCGGCAACTTGGCGAGACCTCATCTCTACAATAAATCAAAAATTAGCTGGGTGTGGTAGTGCGTGCCTGTAGTTCCAGCTACTAGGAAGGCTGAGGTGGAAGGATCACCAGAGCCCATCAGGTCGAGGCTGCGGTGGCTGGGAGCGTGCCACTGCACTCCAGTCTGGGCGACAGAGACAGACTCCAACTCAAAAAAAAAAAAAAAAAAATACAGAATAAGAAGCAACTGGAAGCTGAATGTGTGAATATAGTGAGATGGTTTACTATTTTACTGAATAGCGATCTGCTTCCAATGTCATCATCTTTAGGTCTGTCCTCTTGGGCAGGCAACATTCCTTACAGAACATGTAATCTCCCATCTGGAAATCTGCCAAAGTTTAGATCCTGGGGTGGGGGCAGGGATTATGTGTTATGTCATCATCTTGATGCCTGTGTGACTGACCTTAAATGTGACTCATGAACCTCAATCGAAAGTCTCTGTTGTCCCCTCTAGAAAATAAAACTCCGGTCTTTTACTAAGGTTAGAAAGGGACATTCACCTGGCTATATGGAGTGGGGTAGTGGATCTGTGAATCTGCCTCTTTTGCAAACAGATTTTCAGTCAGTCTTTTTCCTTTCATCTATCCCCCAACTCCCATCACCACTTCCGGAATTCCTTGGTGCTATTTATTTCTTAAACCGTTAATGACATAGAGGATCAGTTTCTCCTGCTGCCAATTTAGGCTTCAGCTTTTTGGACATCTGCTAAGTCCTTTACTACTGTTTTATCTACTGTCCAGCTTCCAAATTGTTGCTATTCCCTGACTCTCACTGTTCCCATCCTTATGGAGTTTATGGACTTTTAACAAATCTCTTCACTGTTGGTTTAGAGGCTTAGCAAAAGTGCCTGAGTTTGGTCTTCCCTCTTTACTAGGAAGTCCAGATATATTTATTTTAAGATTAAAATATTGCATTTGTCTCTTTTTAATTTTTACTGTGGTTATATTATTTTTATTTAATGCAGTAAGCAAGTTACCAAGACCAAAGTATACTCTCTGTTTTTTTTTTTTTTTTTCCATCTGTAAGCTTAGCAATACTTTCTTGTACCAAAACAGCCCTAATGGAAATCTACCAGTCTAGTTTTTATTTGACAAATTAGTTACAAGGAGAAATATGAAGAGAAAACATGTCAAAAGATGTATTTATAGTAGAATTTATATTCCTTTTGACAATTAGTAGTGGAGCTCATACCCAATAAAGATCCTTAGATTGTTTACACATGTTAAGGATATGTAGGAGGAACAGTAGATGGAAGCGAAAGATAGAAAACAACTTATTTCCAATTAGTCTCATGAGTAATTAACAATCATCTTTGACATCTCCTGAAAAAAAATTTGTTCAGTTATTTTAGCTTCTACTTGTATTTATTGTTATTATCATTATTATTTGAGACAGTGTCTCACTCTGTTTCCCACACTGGAAATTCAGTAGCACAATCATAGCTCATTGCAACCTTGACCTCCTGGGCCTCAGGTGATCCTCCCGCCTCAGCCCTCCTGAGTAGCCGGGACTACAGGCACACATTTCCACACCCAGCTAATTTTTATGTTTTGTGTAGAGATGGGGTCTCACTATGTGGCTCAGGCTGGTCTCGAACTCCTGGGCTCAAGCAATCCTCCCACCTTAGCCTCCCAATGTGGTGGGATTACAGGAATGAGCCAACGTGCCTGGCAGCTCCTATTTTCATATCATTTTGTACACAATTAGTGGTAGTGTATGAATAGCTCATCACACTGCCATTCTTCAGAAATTTGCTTGAAATTTCTCACATGCCAAAGCTTTGTCATTAGACCTTGCCTTTAGACAGGCCATCACCTTATTATTTTTAGGAATCTGTAGTTCTTTTCTTTTTTAAATTGGAGTCTCAATCTGTTGCCCAGGCTGGAGTGCAGTGGCACACTCAGGGCCACCACAGCCTCGACCTTCTGGGCGTAGGTGATCCTTCCACTTCAGTCTTTCAAGTAACTGGAACTACAGGTGTGCACTACCACGCCCAGCTTTTTTGATATATTGTAGAGTCAAGGTCTTACCAAGTCGCCCAGGCAGGTCTGGAACTCCCTGGCTCAGGCAGTCCTCTTGCCTATGCCTCCCAAAGTGCTGGCATTACAGGCTGAGCCACTGCGTCCAGCCTCTTTTTTCTTTCTTCTCTCTTTCTCTCTCTCTCTCTCACACAATCACTTTCTCTACTTCTATCTCTTTCTATTTCTTCCTCCCTCGCTTCCTTCCTTGCAAACATTATATCAAGGTGTCCTAATAAGTATATTGGCAGGATTTGAATTGGACAGGATTGAAGATCTAAGAGTGCCTGCCTTTTTCCTTTCCCCAGTGTCTTATTGCCCTCTGTTGTTAGCAGTGTGTAAATCCTCCTTGATCATTTGCCTTTATGTCTCACATGCCTGTTAACAATTACGTAACTAGAAATTGGTTCATTGAAGATACTGTTCCATTCTCAGATTTTTGACAAAATTTAATAAATATCACCTTCCTTAAACTTTTAGACTAAAACTAGAACGGATAATTTGGAAGGAGCAAGGCTTGAGGAAATCCCCTTTTTTATTTAATGAGCTTCAAGAAACAGCTTAATTTATTTTTTGAATTACTAAACAGAGAGTCAGAAGACCTGTATTATAAGAACAACAATTAGCATTTTTGTAGACTATCTCATTTAAATCTCAATTATACAAGAAACTTTGTTCTCTTTGCTTTATAGATGAGAAAACAAGTACAAAAGGGCACTTAATTTGCCCAAAATAGCTTGCTGCTAAATAGGAAAGAGAACTTGAACCCAGTTCTTTCTGTCTCAGAATCAAATGTTCTTCAGGATACCCTGTGACCTCTGTCCCATGCTGGTTCTGATACTACTTAGGCAAGTCCCTGGAAAGAAAATGGGATAGCAGACATGCTAAGTGAACAGATCAAAGGAATTTATCACTTATACTGGGAAGATTTTGTTTGACGTTTTTAATGCATCGCTTTAATAAATTCAGAACAATTTATCAGTGGCTTGACATATAACCTATTTTTTACATTAAAATAAAAGTCCCTAATTTTTCTTTAAACATAAGATCATGACATACGGGGGCTCGTCTGCATTTCACAGTTTACGAAGTGTACATTCTATCATCACACAACTCTAAAGTTAGCTATTAAATTTATGGGAAATGAAGTTTGCCTTCAAAGAAAGGAATGAGGAAATTGAATTGAATTATCTTTGAATTGATGAAAATAACATATAGAATATTTAAAAATAAGTAGCACTTGATTGCCTTCAAATGCATACAGTAGCATAAACTAGGTCAACATGGTCCATTCAGATTTCAGTTTGAAAGGATCCTTGGGGATATCTTTTAATGAGTAGATAAAATCAAATTTATATTTAGTACATTAGTTATATGATCTTTAAAACTGTACATTAGAGTCCTTTAAAACTGTTTTCTTTCACATTTAAGACATTGCTCCTCAAAGTCTGGTTTGTTCTTAATCTACAATGTTGCCTAGTATACAAGCAAATATACTAGGCAACATTGTACCTAAAGGAAGCTTGTGCTAAAGAAATGTAACCCCCAATTCAAAACATCACACATTCTGAATTAGTAGATACTCTTAATGCATTTTACTTAGGTTTCTCTAATGCAAATATACAAGTAACATTTTCTTTGGCAAAGTCTGTATTCTTCTATAATGTCTGGTCTAATCTTATGAGCATATTTCTAAAGGATTGCAGGCATAATGTGGAGAAAATTCGTCAAACGTGACCCTATTCAAACAAAGCACTGAGGAATAAAGAGGAAGAAAAAGAATGAAGAAATATTATCTTTAGCACAAGGTCCTCACAGAAATAATAACTTTCAAAAAACCTGTAACTTTTTTTGAAGTAAAAATTTATTCTCAGCCCAAAGATAGAAACTGTTTTGTACTATTTTTCTGTTTTTTGTTATGTTTTTCATTGCTAAGAATCAAATAATAGTGAAGTAGCAAGATTTCTAGAAATATAATGCATTTAAAAATAAAATAAGGCCAGGTGCCGTGGTTCAAGCCTGTCATCCCAGCACTTTGGGAGGCCAAGGTGAGGGGATTGCCTGAGCCCACAGGTTCGAGATCAGCCTAGGTGACTTGATGAGACCTCATCTCTACAATAAATAAACAAATTAGCAGGTATGGTAGCACACAACTGTAGTTCTGGCTACTTGGAAGGCTGAGGTGGAAGAATTGCCTAAGCCCAGCAAGTTGGTGCTAGGGTAGCCGTGAGTGTGCCACTGCTCTCCAGCCTGGGTGACAGACTGAGACTCCAACTCAAAAAATAAAAGAATGGAATCAAATCAAATCAAATAGAGGCTGGGCGCACTGGCTCATGCCTCTAATCCCAGCACCTTGGGAGGCCAAGGTAGGAGGATTGCTTGAGGCCAGGAGTTTGAGACCAGCCTGGGCAACAGAGCAAGAAAAAGAAAAAGCCAGGCATGGTGGCGTGTGTCTGTAGTCCCTGCTACTTGGGAGGCTGAGGCAGGAGGATCATGTGAGCCCAGGAGGTCAAGACTGCAGTGAGCCATGATCGCGCCACTTCACTCCAGCCTGGGTGACGACAGAGTCAGACCCTGACTCAAAATAATAATAATAAAATAGACTCAATCTATTTATTAGATAATATTTAAATTAGGATTATTCAAACTAATAGTACATAAGTAAATGTACTGACACTTTAAAAATTTTATTATCTAATATTCCTTTGAATTTTTTGTTTAGTAAGTTGAATTGACAATAAATTGAAATGTAACTCATTTCAGCAAACTTACTACTATAGGAATAATAACTTGTTATGAATTCATAAGATACATTTATGAAAAGGAGTCACAAGTATGACATTTGATCTTTTTTTCTTTTTTAAATGATAAATGTGGCACATTCGGTAGAAAATGTCAGACAACTCAGAATTATATAAAGGGAACTTCAACCTCCCTCTTTCTCTTCCTCTTTTCTACCTCCCATCTTCTGGAGTAACATTTTGGTAAACTCCAGACCTTTTCTTGTGTGCATATAAACACATACATACATATAGGGACCACACTGTGGTTTGAATTTATTCACTTTAATGGAACATACATGTTTTTACACACTTTTTCCCCCCTGCAACAATCTAAGATGGACACTCTCCAATGTTAGAACTTACGGAACTCACGCAGGCCCATGTGAGCTTGACTATATATATAATTAAGTCAGAATGTTTTAAATCATGTACCTAATTGAAGAATATTCAGATCACTTTCAGTTTTTATTATTACAAATGCCATTTGCAATGAGCATTTTTGTACACGGAGGCTAGTGTGTCTACATGTGTCCGATAAAAATCTCAGAATTAGAAATGCCGGATTGAAGGAGAGTACTCATTGAAAATTGTGATAGGCAGAAACAAAGAGCTGAGTACCACATGTTCTCACTCATAAGCAGACCTTGAACAATTATCACGATACTATAAGAGAGGGATTGGCAGTAGTGGGAAACTGACGGGGTGGGGAGGGGTTGGGATGGGCAGTTGAGGGAAACTGCCAGGGGAGGGAGGGACACACCTCATCAACAAGGGTACCTGCATAATGAACATCTGTATACCTAACCCTGAATTGTGCCCCACATCTTTGAAATTAAAAATTAAAAAAAAAAGATTCAAGTACTGAACAACTCATTCTGAATTAATTAGTTTTCCTACTGTAATCAGCAGTCTTTTACTTATAGTGTTTAATAAATTTGCCTTTAATTATCATTAAAAAAAAAACCAAAATAAAATTGTGATAGGTATTTCCAAATTGCCCCCTTTAAGTGGTACCAGTTTACAACAGTGTATTGCAAATGGGTATTTACAGTATTTATAGTTTTCTCTTTTTAACTAAGTTGCAGTCAAGTAAATTAATAAGTTAAAATTCATAATTGAACTTTTGTTGTTTTCTCATTTTTCATTCTCTATTTATTTTAATAAAAATTTGACTCAATATTTAGGGTATTTACATAGATATGTATGTTTGGCTTGGATATTAAATTATGCAGTTAGATTTTATATTTGATTATGGAGGCCTTATGGGATGAGGTGTGAGGGTTGAACAATTCGTTTCTTGAAACTTTGGTAAAATTAATTTATAAAACCATATTAGAGGGTATTGAGAGTAGATCTTTATTACTTTCTCAATTTCTTCTATTGAAGGTTATTGGTCTGCTTTTTTTCCTTGAGTCAAATTTTAATTTAATAATAACGTTTAATTGATGTATTATTTTATTTTGCCTCAAAATTATATGTTTCATCTAGATTAACAGTTTTCAAATTGTGTTTAGGAAACTCTAAGAGTCCTCTTCATGAGGTCAAAAGTATTATTATAATGTATAATAATTTGCTTTTTTCACTCTCATTCTTTTGAAAGTATTCAGTGGAGTCTCCTAGAGGCTATGTGATGTGTACTATTGCAACACATTGAATTTAGAAGCAGATATGGAAATCCAGCCATTTTCTTTTTTTTTTTTTTTGAGTTGGAGTCTCACTCTTATCACCCTGACTGAAGTGCAGTGGCACGCTCGTCGCCACCGCGGCCTTCACCTGCTGGGCTCAGTTGATACTTCCACCTCAGCCTTCCGAGTAGCTGGAACTACAGACGCATGCCACCAAGGCTGGCCTATTTTTGGATTTATTGTAGAGACGAGGTCTCACCAAGTTGCCCAGGTGGGTCTTGAACCCGCGGGCTCAGGCAATCCACTCACCTCAGCCTCCCAAGGCGAGGGATTACAGGCTGAGCCACCGAGCCCGGCCAGCTATTTTCTATTATGACACATATTAAAGAGATTTTCAAAAGTATACCATAGTACCACTTATCTCACCAAATTATTTTGTTTGAAAAATATATATATATATTTAAAAAGTTGTTTATTTTAACATGTCATGGGTTGCTTACACTTTATTTTGAGTCAGGGTCTTACTTTGTCACCCAGGTTGGAGTGCAGTGGCACAACCCCTGCTTACCACAGTCTTGACCTCCTGGGCTCAGGCAATTCTTCTGCCTCAGCTTCCCAAGTAGCTGGGAATACAGGCATGCACCACCACACCCAGCTAATTTTTTTGATGTTTTGTAGAAACGAGATCTCGCTATGTTGTCTAGGATGGTCTCAAACTCCTGGGCTCAAGCAATCCTCCCACCTCAGCCTCCCAAAGTGCTGAGACGTACAGATTTGAGCCACCAGTACTGGCCATTTTGTTATTAATTTTAAATAAATAAGGATCTTTCAATTCATAGTTTTACTTGTTAATATGACAAATATTGATAGCTATAAGCAGCATAAACAAAACTTAATATTTGGGGGAGTCCTCAAAAACTTTAAAGAACATAACAGGTTCTTGAACCAAACTGTTTGAGAGCCTGCTCTGGATAGAGCAATTTAATTATTTTGAAGGTGCGTGTAGTCATCTTCTGCCATTTAAAAAATCTTCTTTGAATAGAGTATTCCACTGTGCATGTATATATGTCTGCATCTGTATGTACAACTACATGTGTGCATATATCTTTGTTTTTATACATTTATTGTATGTCTGTTCATGTGTGCCTGTGAACAAAATGCAGTTTGAATGGAAGCACTGAGCTGCATGTTGCTTTGGATCTTCTTTGCTGCTGATTTTGTCCACAGGTCAAGTTTATGGAAGTGACTTCAATATGTGAGTTGATGGGTTTCTGATGAAGTCAGAAGTGATTTAGGTCTGTGAGCTACTGGATGAGGTTCCCGGATAAAAGACACAGAGTTCCCTAGGCCCAGACAGAGGAGTTGGGATCTTCTCTTGGAAAGCTGCTGTCATAGGCCAGCCTTGTTCTCTGACAGTAGTGTGGGATTTCTTTTCTTTCTTTTTCTTCTTCTCCTCCTCCTCCCCCTCCTCCTCCCCCTCTTTCTCCTCCTCCTTCTCCCCCTCCTCCCTCCCTCCCTCTCTTCTTCTCCCCTTTCTCTCTCTCCTCCCCCCTCCCTTCTCCCTTCTCTCTCTCTCCTCCTCCTCCTTCCTTCCTTCCTTCCTTCCTTCCTTCTCCTTTTCCTTTTTTTCTTGAGTCAGGATCTCACTCTTTTGCCCAAGCTGGAGTGCAGTGACATGATCATGGCTCACCAATGCCTTGACCTCCTGGGCTCAGGTGACCCTTCCACCTCAGCCCTGAGTGGCTGGGACTACAGGTACATGCCACCATGCCCAGCTAATTTCCTGTGTTGCCCAGGCTGGTCTCGAACTCCTGGGCTCAAGCATTCCTCCCACCTTGGCCTCCCAAAGTGCTGGGATTATAGGCATGAGCCACTGTGCTCAGTGCTGGATTTCTTGAAACCCATTTTGTGCTCAAGGAGGAACTCAGATGTATCCTTAGAATAAGGCTTTACTGTAGAAAGTCCTGGCCGATAGGAATGTTTCAGTGAGGATGCTGGTTTTCTGACATCAGATTCAAAGAGGAAATACATTTGCACTTCTCAACCACACCCAGTTGCCAACAGATGTTTGAGATCTCTGCTTCACTGATGCTGTTAGCTATAGAGTTACCTGAGATTCAGTGGCCAAATTTTCTTTTACTTTCATGTGACACAAACAGACAAGACCGAGGCGAGGCATATCTGTCTTTATTTGCTTGATCTCTCCCAGAGCCTTTCATTCATTGTAGCTGTTCTGTCTTTTCTGATCCCCCTTCTTGTCTCTCCTCCCACTCCACCCCACTTACAGAATTTCCTTTTGTGACAATTTCCAATCATTTCCTTCAGAGTTAAACAAACATCAACACCTTTACCTTCAGTGTTGGAAGATGCAATGGACATTTCTTAAAACTCACAATATAGAAATAGAAATTTGGGTAACCGGGTTATTGGAGCTGTACAACCTCATTTAGCCCTGCAGATTCATTCTGTCTTTGCTGATCTATCCTTGCTTTCCCCCTCCTGCTTTGTCCGAAAAGATGTTCAACGTGTTTAACAGTTGTATTGGTTTGTATTGCCGAAGTAGTGGTGGAAGCTAGAGCTGAATGGTCTATTCCTATGTCTGACTTCATTTTCTTTTCTCTCAGGCTGGTAGGGAAAGATAACTTAGAGGGATTTTGGCGGGCCTTCAAACATGGCTGACATAAGTCTTAGCCATCAGGGGAGACACCCAGATTCAGTCGGTTGTAGTCATTTCATCGCAGGGCTGACGTCTAAGGTTCTGAGGAAGAATGGGACTGAGGTGGGGAGGTGGTGGGGTGAGGAGGCGATGGTGGGGAAGTCAGCTAAGAGGTAGGGTCAAGGAACGCTTAGGAGGAGAATATTCTCCCTTCCTCTTTTACCTTCCTCTTTTTGCAACCACACCAGGGACACAAGGTAAAGAGCAGACGCTGGTGAGGCAGATGTTCAAGGTTGTAGCAGACTGCTGTAACCCTGGCACAAGGTGAGGAGCAGGCTCTGATGGGGCAGATGTTTAAGGTTATGGCAAACTGGGGCGTGGGGAGAAGAAGGAGAAGGAGGAAATCTTAGGCAGTTCTTATAAGTGGAGAGAAGAAAGAAGAGTTTCTTTGTTACTACCTTCCTTATTGAGCCCAGTTCCCAACCGACTATTAGTGTGCAAGAAAAATACATAAATGTATATACGTATGTATTTGTGTGTGTTGGGAGAGGAGCTGGGAGCAGGGCGTCCACCTAAATGTTTCCCACTGCCCACACAAATATTGCCATTTCCCTATTGGTACAAGTATATGTTTGTATTATCTTTGTTAGTACAAGTGAGTCCAAGAGATGCATAGGACTAAAAAAAAGCTAGAGTTTAAAGGGCATTGGTAGTAACTGAGGAGGCCCACCATCACTGCTAGTCGTCAAGTCCTCCCAATCTGTGTTCTCGCTATCTCTTGGCATTGCCTACTCTTTATCCTCACTAGCACTGCCATCTTATATCATTTCTTGTTTGAATTGCTGCTTTAGTTTACCAAATGCCTACATTTTCCTTGAATCCCTTCTTCTTCCTCTAATTTACAATGTAAACAGAGTGGCCATTTCTGAAGACAAATATGGTTGTGCCACTTCATCACTTAAAGTCCTTCTCTGACATCATATTGCCTTAAGTGTAAAATCTAAACCCCTTAGAATAGGTCAATAGTACTGTGACCTAAGTTCTGCTTTCTCCTTTGTGTTTCCCAGTCACACACACCTTGGCTCTTTAGGGACCACTGACTTATAATTCCCAGAACCTTCCTAGTGCTCTCTGGCCTTTGCACTTTAGGGTTTCCTCTCTTTGGAACATGTTTTCCCCATTTATTTACCCAATTAATTCTAAGTAACTGATCCTTCACAGCTCAGATTAGGTGTTGCTTCTCTTTCAAGAGCTGAGGATCCTTCACATGGTCCCCTGTAAGTATGTCTTTGTCGCAGCCTCTACTACTCTGTATTTTATTTTCATTAATGTTGCTAGCTAGTAATACTGTTGAGGTTTATTATAATTTTACTTCTCTCTTTGTTCTCTCTGTTTATGGGTTTGCTCATGGAGAGACTGATTTCTCATCTCTGCATTCTCAGTGAAGTTCTCACCACACGGGCAGTAACCCTTAAGTAATGGTGTTGAATCCCTTTATCTTATGGTTGAGCAACCATGGCCCAGAGAGATAAGCCACCTTGCTAGTGATCACATAGTATTTAGAAACACAGTTTGCCCACTGATCTGGTGTTTGTTTCCTTCTATCAGGGATTAGAGGTTCAGATGGACCAGATAGGCAACAAAAAATGACAAAAGTGAGCTGGACACATTCTCTCGTTTTTCTGGAACATATGACTTGCTCACACTATATTTGCCCATACATAAAGAAGGTGTTTTGATACAAAAAATATTTTCCTCTTAAACTACCACATAAGAAAAACAATAGTATGAAAATGATGGTTACACTGTGACTTGATGAGTTAGAGAAGATTCAAAGATCAAATGTTCCTTCTCTGTGTCCCCATGAGACTGTATATACATAAATGTGTCACTTCTCATGTTACAGTTTCAGTTTTTGGGTTCATGTCCTAGCTTGGCACCCAACACCTTCTGGCTTTTCCAGTCTCTTCTCTAATCGCTGAATTCCTGCCCTCATGTATGCACACACATATACGTCTAAGCTCCAGTTTTACTGAATCATAGTTCCCAACATGCCATGTTTAACTCTATTGCTCACTCTGTTCTTCCTCTGCCACCTCTGCTTGAATTAATCTCAATCTCTGGTCCCACTGCCACCTACTCTCATTGTTCGGTGCTGGATTAACCTCTAGCTGAGAACTCTAAGCTCAGAAGTCATTCCCAGGCATAGACCTTTTTTGGTCTGTGGGGTGTGTGTGTGTGTGTGTGTGTGTGTGTGTGTGTGTGTGTGTGTGTATGTTTGTATGTGTGTGTGTTACCAGAGTACACAAGTACTTTGGCAAGCACTTACTCAGCTACCCCATTCAGGACTTGCCTAACATTCTTGAATAAAGTTAAAGCATAGCCCAGTATTAAATTGTGTGAGTCCTGAGTTTTCAGGTGATATACTGCCTCTGGTATCAGATTTGATTAAATTTGGTAACTTTAATGCCATGTGGTTCTACTGGGGAGGAAGAATTTAATTGCTTACTCTAGAGAATGGATTTTTTTCTTCATTGACTACAGAACAGAACATTTATTAAAATTATCTTGGTGACCTGAAAGGGAGAAATATACTTCTTTTTCCTTGCCAGAAGCAGGTCCAGGGCATTATTAGCATGTGGTAAAGACTGAATGGTTGAGCAATACTGACTTCTTTGGGATTCAGCCTTTTAGCCCTTGCTGTGTGATTAGTTCTGTCCAACCTGCTGGCGTGCTTGAGCAGGGAGCCTGCAGAGAATTAGGAAGGAAAACCCCTTGAGCAAGTCTCAGGTACTGAAGACATTTGATTTAATTTCACATGTTACACATGGTTATCTGGTTTCCCTTGGCAACCTGCAGTTCTGTCCTACTTTATAATCAGAGGATGGCAGAATACATTGCAGACTTAATGGCATCACCTGAAAATGACTGTAGAGAACAGGTTGCCTCAAAAGAAGAGACACAAAGGTCACTAGGAAAAGACAGAATCTGAAGTCCCATAAAGAAGAGACAGTTCTCTATAGCTCAGATCTCATTGAGAAGGGAGGTTCCAGAACAGTTTAGCAGAACAGTTTGGGAATATGAGGGAATGGGATCAAGTCCTGTAAATCTTTTAAGGGATAAATCTGAATATTATTATTTGTAAATTCCAGGTAGGTCTTCAATTCAACAACAATAATACTTTTTGTTCAGTATATGCAGGAATCTTACCTGGTTCTTTTCATTAAATCCTCACAATATCCCTGCAAGGGGAGTATTAATATTCCTGTATATACAGGGAAATTTATTTATCAGTCTCTTAAAGTATGAGGTTGAAGGAAGAGTGGGACAGAATTGAATATAAGGCTTCAGCTTGAGGAGAACATTATTCATTTTTTCTATGATCTCTAAGTCCTCTAAGTCTCAATAGCCTTCTTTACAAAATAGTTTATTAACAATGTCCATTAACAATAACCTTTAGTCATCCAGAAAAGTTTAAATGACAATCATCTTAGTCCAACTTACTCATTTTATACATTAGAAAACTGAGTCCCAGAAATTAAGTAAAGCTTAAAGCCAGGTTTTCTGAGTCTTAGTAATTTGTGTATAATTCCGTGCCTGTGCACGTTGAAATAAGGCTTGAATAAATGAAAGGAAAGAAAGAAGTGGTCTTGTAGTACTTCCATAAATGTTATTAGGTTGGGCTAGCAGAGTAAACTAACAAATCAGAAGATACTGGTGAGACATTCAGGCACTAGGAATGGTTCTTACCTAGCTAGTGATTAATTTCTTCTACTTGGCTCAAGTCTGAAAGAATTAATACGCCTAATGTTTCTGAATGATCATCAGTCTTTAGAAGTCTCTAGGGCCCTGCTTGTCATTTAAAGGAAATTCTGTTAGCTTAGAAGGACAGGACTCCACACATATACATAAAGTAAGCAATGTCTTGAAGTGGGTGTAAGTGATAATGACTGGCCATTTTTGTGCCTTGTAGAAGCAGAGACAACATATGGTATTTGATTGTCTTATATATGTACCTATCTTGTTTACAAAATGCCATATACCATGCAGGACATGTCGTTACCTTTCTTTAAGGTGACAACTGTGGGAGCCCAGTGGAAAATTGAGAAATCGGGCAATCCCCTGGGGTCCCCTCCCACTGTGGGAACATTTCTGTCTCCTCAATAAATTCTGCTTTCAAAAAAAAAAAAAAAAGAAAAGAAAAGAAAAAGAAGAAATTTTAGTGTCTTGCACTTACTGTGCAAAACATTTTACATACATTTTATTTAACACTTATAACAGTCATGGTTGTGAATGTTTGTTGTCTTCATTTTTAGCATTTTTTTCAGTTGTTTATTCCTTCCCAGAATGTTTTCCCTAATATTTTATTATGGGAGTTTTCAAACATACGGAAAAGTTGAAAGAATTGTCAATGAACCCTCATATACCCACTTTTATTCTATGATTGTTAATATTTTTCTACATTTGCCTTATTATATACATCATCTATTTATCCATCATGTTACTTGTTTTTGTATTTCCAAGTGAGTTGTAGATATTACTACATTTTACTTCTAAACATTGAAGTATAGATATCATTAACTAGACAGTTTAACACATGTTGCCCCTAATTTAAAAAGACAAAAAAACTGGAGCCTTGACTTCTGTTTTGGGTACTATGTACTCAGTCACTTTGGGCTTTCCCACGTGAACTAATAAGATATTTAAAATGCAAGCTACCCATGTTAAGAGACACTTACACCTCATTAATGAGAAATAGACATGTGTAGGGAGGAGGGGGACACCCCTGTTGAATTCCTAGGCCACATCAAGCCAGCATTGCAGAGTGAAATCTTACCTCATTTCTGATTTTAAGTTAGACTGAGGTCATTGCCAGATTTCTGAACACTAATTCTCCTAAAAAGGGGAGTTTGGTTAGCAAATTAGTTAAGTACTTCAGTAATGATATTGGGACTTAAATTTCACTGAATATTTTCCCCCCCTTTCTCTTCTTTCTGGGTGTGACTAAATTGCCTACAGCATGCTGCATGGTTGCTGGTAAAACAGGAAATGGGGTAAGTAATTTAGGTAGGGAATTTTTACTACCATTTAAATACAAGCTACCTGATTCTTAAAGTACTTTTACTACTCTTATCTCCTTTTTTTAGAATGAATTCACTAGCTACTAGAGAAATTAATGCAAAGAAACCATTTATATTGTATAAATTTAGTATGTCAATCTTGTTTAATTAGTTTATTTGCATAGCATATAAGTAGTCTATTAAAGCAGATTCATTTTGTGTTTATATTTAACATACATGTAAATACATACCTTGTATGCATTGGGCACTTATATAAAGTAGCCTGGGAAGTTATTTTTTAAAAATTTCACAATGGTCTTAGAAACTAAATTATAAAACTCTGCCATAAAAGATAAAAAGTAAAATCCTATTTAAGGCAGGACAACAGTGAGTTTATGAAAATATAAGACATAGAAAATATGGGTCCAGGACAGGTGCAGTGGCTCACACCTGTAATCCCAGCTTTTGGGAGACTGAGACAGGAGGATCAATTGAGACCAGCCCGGGCAACATAGTGAGACCCTGTCTCTATATTAAAAACAACAACAATGAACAACAGGTTTACAGCCCTCTATCTGAAACCCATGGAGGCCAAATTTATTTTGAGGTTTATAATTTTTGGATTTTAGGTATGTAAAAGGGGTTAAATGTTATATATCGTTTCCCTTTTCTCCAAGGTCTGGAGTGGTACTATATAATCAAACGTTAGTATTTCTGCAATGAAACATATGAATATTCACATTAAGTTTGACAAACAGTCTCTAAATAACCTCATGTGTTCAGATCAGGATTTGGTTGCCAAATGAGTTTTAAAACAACAACTTTAGGCCAGGACCTGCAATCCCAGCACTTTGGGAGGCCAAAGCAACAGAATCCCTGGAGCCCAGGAGTTCAAGACCAGCCTGAGAAGCATAGCAAAATCTCGCCTTTACAAAAAATTTTAAAAAATTAGCCAAGCATGGTGGCATACACCTGTCGTTCCAGCTACTCGGGAGGCTGAGTTAAAAGGATCACTTGAGCCTAGGAAGCTGTGGCTAAGGTGAGCCATGGTGGTGCCGCTGCACTCCAGCCTAGGCAGAGTAAAACCTTGACTCAAAAAAAAAAAAAAAAAAAAAGATTCAGGAAATTTAGAAAAAATTAATTGCCTTGCATATTTTGGCTCATCTTTTCTCTAGAATGGTTGTTGTGTTATATCTGTAGCAAAAGTGACTTTAACTAACATCCTCATCAATAGTTATCTGATAGCGAGGAGAGAAATGTAGTTACTAAGTACTACATTGGGACTAGATTTATCTATCTAATCCCTCTAAAGGACAATCAGGTATATGCTAAGGACCTCTATAAAAACATTTACTCTAACATGTACTAGGAAAGTTATTAGCTGCATTTAACTTTCAGGATTGGAAATCTGGAATTTTAGGTACTATATTTTTGATTTATATATGAGGCTAAGGTTTCCAAGCTGTCTGTTAACTCTTTCCTCTGGCTCTTAAATCTGGAGGGGAAAAAAACCCTATAGTTGTAGTTTTTTAAAAGACTGTGAAGGATTTAAAATATCTGCTTTCTTAAATTCAGAATTAGTAATGTTTTAACTCATTTTTAGGATTATCTTTTGCTGTGACACTTTGTACTATCTAAAATCTAAACAATTTTTAAAATAGTTTTCATTCTTGTGTTTTCCCGTTTCAACTTTGTATCCTTTAAAATGTATTCTCGCCGGGCTCGGTGGCTCAGCCTGTAATCCCGCGCTTTGGGAGGCTGAGGTGAGTGGATTGCCTGAGCCCGTGGGTTCGAGACCCGCCTGGGCAACTTGGCGAGACCTCATCTCTACAATAAATCAAAAAATTAGCCGGGTG
>CAUYQG010176510.1:0-15904 GCA_963574415.1 Tarsius wallacei | reverse complement strand
CTCAGGGGATTAAAATGCAATTTATTATCTGTTAATGGAGGCTCATGCCTGTAATCCTAGCAATTTTGGAAGTCGAGGTGGGAGGATCATTTGAAGCTAGGCGTTCAAGACCAGCCTGGGCAACTTGGCAAGCCCTCATCTCTACAATAAATCAAACAAATTAGCCAGGCAAGTGGCGCATGCCTGTAGTTCCAGCTACTTGGAAGACTGAGGTGGGAGGATTGCCTGAGCCCAGTAGGTCGAGGCTGCAGTGGCTGTGAGTACGCCACTGCACTCCAGTCTGGGTGACAGAGTGAGACTTTGACTCAAAAATAAGTAAATAAAAATAAAGACAGGGTATCATTATGCTGCCCAGGCTGGTCTTGAACGCCTAGCTTCAAATGATCCTCCCACCTCGACTTCCCAAATTGCTAGGATTACAGGCATGAGCCTCCATTAACAGATAATAAATTGCATTTTAATCCCCTGAGTCTTGGAGTGGATTGCCACACAGCAATGGGCACCCAGGTAGACACAGTTATTATCGTTTTAGAGATAGGGAGGTGGAGGCTGAGGGAGGTTCTCCAGTAAGTACACTGAGCCAGGGTGTGGCCCATGGGCATGTGAGTCCTTGCTGTCTGACTCCAGCTGCTGAGAGTTTAGAAAGGAAGGTGTGACAAGGGAGTTGAGGGCAGAAAAGCCTCTGCTGGCCTAGAGGTTCCCCACCCTGCCTGAGCCTGAACAGTGCTGGGGAAGAAACTCAGGCAGACCCAGGACTGCAGTAAATGGAGACGCATGGAAGGTAAGGATATGAGAAACGCCTGAGACGATTCCCCTGGGGAGATTGGCTAGGAAGGAGTGAGGCAGGCTCCTGTCTGGAGAGAGTATCTCATGTAGGAAGCGCCACCTTTATTCAATCTTTTTTTTTTTAATTTTTGAGTTGGAGTCTCACTGTTGCCGAGACTGGAGTGCAGTGGCACTCTCCCGGCCACCACAGCCTCGACCTGCTAGGCTCCGGCAATCCTTCCACCTCAGCCTTCCAAGTAGCTGGAACTACAGGTGCACGCTACCACGCCCGGCTAATTTTTGATTTATTGTAGAGATGAGGTCTTGCCAAGTTGCCCAGGCAGGTCTCGAACCCACGGGCTCAGGCAATCCACTCACCTCAGCCTCCCAAAGGCACAGGATTACAGGCTGAGCCACCGAGCCCGGCTATTCAACCTTTTTATGATGAAAAATTTCAAGTAGAGTCGTACCCATCACCAGCTACAGTAGTCATGAAACAGTGTCCTTCTCTGAGATCATCTTGAAATGCATCCCAGGTATAGAACATCATGTTAGTACTCCAGCTTGTATTCCTAAAAGACCGAATATCGAATCACATTCCCGTTATTTTATTTTTTTTTTTTAGTTGGAGTCTCACTCTGTTGCCCAGGCTGGAGTGCAGTGGCACACTCACAGCCACCACGACCTTGACCTACTGGGCTCAGGTGATCCTTCTGCCTCAGTCTTCCAAGTAGCTGGGACTACAGGCATGTGTCACCATGCCTGGCTGATTTTTTTTTTATATTGTAGAGACGTGGTCTTGTCACGTTGCCCAGGCTGGTCTCGAACCTGTGGGCTCAGGCAATCCTCTTGCCTTCGCCTCTCAAGGTGCTGGGATGACAAGTGTAAGCCACCGCACCCAGCATCCCGTAATTGTTGATGTGTGTCATCAACGTCTTTTAGGTCCCCTCCAACCCTAGTTTTCCCTTGCAATTTATTCGTTGAAGGAACCAAGTTGTCTATTTGGTAGAATTCCCCCATAGTCTGGATTTCACTGACTCTACCTCTGGTGCCAATATGCTCCTCAGTCCTTTGTGTTTTCCAAAATTGGTTGTTAGATTCAGAAGCTTGATCAGATACAGGGTTGATTTTTTGGTGAGGGCGCATCAGGTGGTATTGAGGTTTCCATCAGAAGGCACAAAATGTCCCTGTTTTTGGTAATTTTAGTAGCCATGGATGATCATTCCCTACATCCGTTATTTCATTAGGATTTACAAATTGTTGATGCTCTAATTCTATCATTCCTTCTTCGTTAGTGGAAATATTTGTATAAAGAGAACTTGCTCTCACCAGTGATTTAAACTCTAACATAGGCTGGCTGCAGTGGTTCATGCCTGCAATCCCAGCACTTTGAGAAGCCAAGGCAGGAGTACTGCTTGAACCCAGGAGTTAGAGATCAGCCTGAACAACATAGCATGACCTCGTCTCTACAAAAACATCAAAAAATTAGCCGGATGTGGTGGTACATATCTGCGGTCCTAGCTACTTGGAGGCTGAGATGGGGGCGACTGCCTGAGCCCAAGAGGTCAAGGCTGCAGTAAGCCATGATCATGCCACTACACTCCAGCCTGGGTGACAAAGTGAGACCCTGACTCAAAAACAAAACAAAACAAAAACTCTGAGGTAGTTTGTAGAAAAGATAAGATAAATGCTTTAGTCTGGAAGGGTCCATTTTCACATGGAACTGATCCCTCACGACTTTACTGCTGTTCTTTCCCAGTGCAGATTTTTCAAACCAGCATTATAATCTCTCCACCCCCAATACCCATGATGCTCTAGCCCTCTCTCCCTTTGTCCCCCTTATCTGGAAAAACCTTTCCCTGAAAGGCCTGTGTTACTCATCTTCTCTGGCCCGTTGCTGGGTTGGTGAGTGTTCACATAGAAAAGTTACACTTAGTGGCAGGCTGGTATCCATGAACTCAAGCACATGCCTGACACAGACTCTCCACCAACTATGTTCCCCAAGAATGCACTCTTGATACTTGAGATGTGACTAGTGAGACTGGGGAGCTACATTTCTATTTTTACCTAATTTTAATTGATTTAATGATAAACAGTCTCATGTGATTAGTGGCTACTGTATTCATACAGGTTATAGAACATTTTCATTGTTCCAGAAAGTTCTATGGCATGGGGCTAGGCAACTTGGTTTCCTGATCCCCAAGACAACCAGCTCATAACATTTTCCCCCTCACCTCAAATCTCCTTCACCATCTTCTCCATCCTTTCTTCATTCTTCCTTGAGAATAAAGAATATAGAAGACCTGGGTGCAGTGACTCACGCCCGCCATCCCAACACTTTGGGATGTGGAAGCAAGAGGATTGTCAGAACCCAGAAGTTCCAGCCCAGCCTGGGCAACTTGGCAAGCCCTCATCTCTACAGTTTAAAAAAAAATTATCTAGGCATAGTGGTGGTACATGCCTGTGGTTCCAGCTACTTGGAAGGCTGAGGCAGAAGGATTGCCTGAACTCAGCAGGTTGAAGCTGCAGTGGCCGTGAGCATGCCACTGCACTTCAGCCTGGGTGACTGAGTGAAAAAAAAAATATATAGAAGCTTCCAGATGACCTCTCTATTCTCAACTGAGAATATAAAAGCCTGAACTCAGACTGGAGTGCAGTGGCACACTCATGGCTACCACAGCCTCAACCTTCCGGGCTCAGGTGATCCTTCCCCTCAGCCTTCCAAGTAGCTGAAACCACAGAAACGCACCACCACACTCAGCTAATTTTTTTTTTTTATTTATCGTAGAGACAAGGTCTCGCCAAGTTGCCCAGGCTATTCTCGAATCCCTGGGCTCGGGCAATCTTCTCGCCTCGGCCTCCCAATGTGCTGGGATTACTGGTGTGAGCCACTGTGCCTAGGCAGGTCTTGGTATTTTTAAATCCTTCAGTGACTTTTCACCATGAGTAGAAAAGAATACAGACTCCTGACCCCGGCCCACAAGGTCCTGCATAACCAGACCCTGCCTGCATCTCCAGCCTGCCTCCTTCCTACCTCCCTGTGGCTCCCCTCAGTCCAGTCACACTGGCTTCCTTCACGCCATGTTTCTTCTCACCTCATTGCCTGGGTGACTAAGGGTCTTCCCACTGCTTCTTTGTTATCCTTCAGGTCTTAGATCAAATGTCACCACCACAGACAGCTCTTTCTACCCTCTTGAGGAATGTCAGACCAAAGGCCTAGTGTGAAAGGAAGACGGAGGTGGAAGAGTCAACAACTCTGGCAACCTGCTTCTGACGTCATTGGTCTTCATAGGAAGGGCATGAGGAGAGATGAATACTAGATGGTTGGGAGACGATTCCCTTCTTTTTTCTCAGAGAAGGAAAGAGCTATTGGTTTATGAGATATTCAGATGGGATAACAACAACTGGAGTAGTTGCATTGGGATTTAGCCTCTGGGCATAGAAGAAGGCCTGAGAGAGTCTCAGGACTATTTATTTCCCTTTAAGTCCTGAGCCCACTGAATGGATGCATTTCGTTTTGCCTACTCAGTAGCTGTTGGGGGAAACGCCTCTCCCCCACGCCCAGTCCATGTGTTTTCAGTTGGGGCTGATTGCACTCTCCTACAGAGATGGGTCCCTGACCTCGGCCTGGCCAAAGAATCTCAGATAGAGAGAGGGCTCAGAGGTTAGTGTGTGACTCAAAGTAGCCCAGTGAGAGTCAGGCCCATTACTTTGACTGGAACAAATGCTTTCTCTTTTGACTGGGGTTAATAAACTAGTGGAATGTGAGCCTGAATCTGCTGCAGGTTATTTTTGTCTCTGTGAGGAAGAAAAATAAAAAACCATGCAAAACGCTGAAAATGGAGCCAACTCAGAGGCAAACAAAGAAGCTTTCCTTCATGTGGTGTCTCAGGGATCCCAGCTACTTTCATTTTGTGACTCTGTCATCCCTAGGGCCTCAAAGTTCTTTGCTTCTAGCCAGCAAAACAAAAATGGGGATGTTCTACCCATCTAAAAATAATTCAGCCTGCTGGCCTCTGGTGGCTCACACCTGTAATCCCAGCACTTTGGGAGGCTGAGGCAAGGGGATTGCCTGAGCCCAGGGGTTCAAGACCAGTCTGGGAAACTTGGTGAGACCTTGTCTCTACAATAAATCAAAAAATTAGCCAGGCATTGTGGCATCTGCCAGTAGTCCCAGCTACTTGGCAGGCTGAGGTGGCGTATCTCCTGAGCCCAGCAGGTTGATTTTTTTTTTTTTTTTTGAGTTGGAGTCTCACTCTGTCGCCCAGACTGGAGTGCAGTGGCCGCTCCCGGCCACTGCAGCCACGACCTGCTGGGCTCCGGCAATCCTTCCGCCTCAGCCTTCCGAGTAACTGGAACTACAGGTGCGCGCTACCATGCCCGGCTAATTTTTTGATTTATTGTAGAGATGAGGTCTCACCAAGTTGCCCAGGCGGGTCTCAAACCTGCGGGCTCAGGCAATCCACTCACCTCAGCCTCCCAAGGCGCGGGATTACAGGCTGAGCCACCGAGCCTGGCTGTAGCAGGTTGATTTTTTAAAAAATACTTAAAAAAAAAATCACATGGTTAATGAATCAAGAAAAATAAGTAAAGGTCTTCTTTTTAAATTACAAAGGGTATTAATAGAATTTAAGAATCAAGTAATAGAAAGAAAGGAGAGAGGCAGGGAATGTAACGCTACTAGATTGTCATATTCAAATTGGGGGGCTCAGAGAGGTCGCCCATATTAGCTACATTAACAAATAAAAGTGTTGCTACTGCAGTGAACATCCCTGAGGAGTATTAGGGTGGGGCTTCCATCCACTCCACTCCTGGGAACAGCTCGGTTCTACCCTTTCCCAGTCCTGTTCCATATGGTTTGGGTGTTGTTGCTAACTCAATTTATCTGTTCCCGTCTAGTATGTCAATCATGTAGTTTCTAGAGCCTTAGCCTTAGCCCAAGACTCTGTATGTAAAAAAACGTTTCTTTCTTCTTCTTTTTTAAATTCTTTTTTTTTTTAAGTTAAATTTTATTTTATGGGCCAGGCTTGGTGGCTCAGCCTGTAAACCTAGCACTTTGGGAGAGGGAGAAGTGGATTGCCCGAGCCTGCGATTCGAGACCAGCCTGGGCAACTTGGCAAGACCTCATCTCTACAATAAATCAAAAATTAGTTGGACATGGTAGCATGTGCCTGTAGTTCTGGGTACTTGGAAGGCTGAGGTGCAAGGATCGCCTAAGCCCAGCAGGTCGAGGCTGCGGTGGCCGTGAGCATGCCACTGCACTCTAGCCTGAGCGACGGAGTGAGACTCCAACTCAATAACTAAAGAAATAAAGAAATTTAATTTTATTATAGAGATGTGGGGTACAAGTGAGGACTGAGTACATAAGTAGGCTGCATGCAGGTGAAGTTTGGGCCTCCAATTGGCCCTCACTCCCCCTGGTTTAAGACCAAGTAGCCTCAAGTAGCCTTTGTATTGTTATGTACCTCTTCTCCACCCCCCACCCCTCTTTTTTTTTTTTTTTTTTTGTGTCAGAGCCTTACAATGTCACCCACACTGGATTGCAGTGGCACACTCACAGCCACCACAGCCTCAACCTGCTGGACTCAGGTGATCCTTCTGCCTCAGCCTTCCAAGTAGTGGAACTACAGGCACACATCGCCCTGCCCAGCTAATTTAAAAAAAATTTATTGTAGAGATGAGGTCTTGCCAAGTTTTCCAGGTTGGTCTCGAGCCCATGGGCTCAGGCAATCCTCTAACCTCGGCCTCCCAAAGTGCTGGGATTATAGGTGTGAGCCACCACGCCTGGCCTGAGATCACCTCTTAAACAAACTACTTGCTATTGAATACTTGACTCAGGATCAGCTTCTGGGAGAACTCACATGGAGATATACCCAGTCCTATTCTCTTAGTAACAGAGGCTTAGCCTGCAGCTGGCACGCCACAATGGATGCTGTGTTCTATCCGTCAAAGTGAGTCACAAGGTCAGCACAGATTCAAGGGGGGCAGAAATGACTTCCACTTCTCGGTGGGGAAAACGGCCAAGAATAGGTGCCGTCTTTAATCCAGGCCAACATCCTCCCTTCCTGCCTCTCTTCCTGTTTCCAGCCTCCCCCATCCCTTTCTGCCATGCTGTTTTCCATACATACATGTGGTATGCTCCCATCACTATGTGATATGTTCCAGTTAGGAGCACAGAGGTAGAACACATTTCTTGACATCAAGAAATTTGCAATCTAGTGGACAAAATAGATAAGCATACAGACATTTGCAATAAAGAGTGAAAAATGCAATGCTATATGTACCCACAGAGTGTTTAAAACAGAGGCCAATTTATTAGCCATATTTGTAATCCCCTCACCTAATTCAGAGTCTGGGTCAGGCCCTCTATAAACACAAATAGAACCAAAGAATGAATGAACGCCACTAACACTTGAACATGAACAAGTTTATCTGAGCACTTCTTATTAGGAGAAATAGCAAAGCCAGGCGTAGTGGCTCACGCCTGTAATATCAGCACTTTGGGAAGTTGAGGTGAGAGGATTGCCTGAGCCCACAGGTTCGAAGAGCCTGGGTAACTTGGTGAGACTTCATCTCTACAATAAATCAAAAACTTATCTGGGTGTGGTGGTGTGCATCTTTGGTTCCAGCTACTTGGAAGGCTGAGGTGGAAGGATCACCTGAGACCAGCAGGTCGAGGCTGCGGTGGCCATGAGCGTGCCTCTGCACTCCAGCCTGAGTGACAGAGTAAGACTCCTAATCTTTTTGAGTCGGAGTCTCACTCTGTTGTCCAGGCTAGAGTGCAATGGCATGATCACAGCTCACCACAGCCTTCTAAGTAGCTGGAATCACAGGCGCATGCCACCATGCTCGGCTAATTTTTTATTTACTGTAGAGATGAGGACTCACCAAGTTGCCTAGGCTGGTCTCGAGCCTCTGGACTCAAGCAATCCTCTCGCCTCCACCTCCCAAAGTACTGGGATTATAGGCGTCAGCCCCTGTGCCCAGCCAGGGTGAGACTCCTACTCAAAAAAAAAGGAGCAATAACCAGAAAGATGTCCTGAAAAGTTTAATAAAGTTAACTGCCCAGCTATTAATTTGCCTAGAAATAAAAATCTTAGGATTTATGAATTTCTTTTGTATGGCCCAAAATTCATGCATGCAGCCTTTGACGCACATGTGAAATCTGAAAATTCTCAGCAACACTGGAAATGACTGGAGTGAGCACTCAGATCACCGGGTCCTGGGGAGGGAGGTTAGCTAGGAAGAGGGATCAACACAAGCGGCAGGGGCTGGTTGGAAGGGGATGGTCAAGGGCGATTTCATTTATTTCAAAGTTCTGCCCGGAAACTTGCAACTGATTTGACATTTGTTGAAGCTTATGTTGCTTGAGGAAAAAACAAACAGTTGTTTGTTTAAGCTACCGCTTATGAGGTTTTCTTTTAGTTGCAGTCAAATATTTTTCTAACTAGACAGTCTGTGGGTGGAAAGTAGAGCCTTTAGAGAAGGAGGCTCAAGAAACGAAGGCTGCAGAGGTGTCCTGGGCCAGGTTCCCTAGCAACAGAGCCAGAGATGAGTATGCTTGTGCAAATGCTGGACTGGGGGCGTGCGCACCGGGAAGCCTTGTGAGGAGTGGGGGGAGCAGGCTGGGCCAGGAGGAAAAGCCCCACACAGGTGTGGCTGCAGGTGAATCTGTCTCAGCCTCATCCTGCAGGAGCCCTGAAGTATAAGTTGCAACGTTGTGACTCTGTCTGCCTTAAGGAGAGAGTACTGGGCTTTTGTACCCCATGACAGTCAGTCTTTGGCGGCAGCCACCGCAGTGTGTGTGTGTGTGTGTGTGTGTGTGTGTGTGTGTGTGTGTGTTGGGGGGGGTGAGAACCATGTGGCAGCTTGAGTCGCCCAAGGGCAAGCGCTGGAGAAAACTGCAGGTTCAAGCCTTAGCAACAGCATCTACAGTGGCTGGGGGCAGTGAAAGGGATGCTGGGGGTGATGAAAGGGTTGCTGTGGGTGTTGAAAGGGTTGCTGCGGGTGTTGAAAGGGATACTGGGGAGGGGGAGTTGGTCTGGGCCCAGCCCCGACAGCATCTGCTACAGAAGATGCCTCATTCTTTCCATGACTTGTGGCAAACCTTAACATCTCAATGACATCCACACTTACAAGAATGGCTCAAATGTGACACACTGGCCCGAATGCTTCCTAAATGATGGTGAAGACAGAGAGCAATTGGAACTCTTACCCCGAGGACTCAACCACTTCAGTAAGCTATTTGGCTGTAACTGCTAACGTGAAGCATAGGAAGACAGTACAGTCAGGCAGTTCCACTCCTGTGACTATAGCCAATGCCTGTCGTAACACTTGTAATCTTGTCAGCAATGAAAAGGAATGTACAGCCACGCAAGCTTAGCAACAGGGATATATCCTGGGAAATGCATCCTTAGGCGATGTTGTCTTGTTGTGTGAACATCCTAGAGTGATTTATACAACACATAGGCTACCTGGTACAGCCTGTTTCTCCTAGGCTACAGGCATGTATGGCATGTTTCTGTGCTCAATACTATAGGCAACTGTAACCCAACAAGGAGTGAATCCAACATATCTAAACATGGAAAAGGCACAGTAAAATTATGGAATTAGAATCTTGAGGGACCACTACCCTATATATGGCCCATTGTTGACTGATACGTTGTTATGGTGGCACATAACTGTACTATTGACGAATACCAAAGGAATTATCTAAGTGAAAAAGGCCAATCTCTAATGGTTACATACTATGATTCTGTCTATATGACATTCTCAAAATGACAAAAACTACAGTAATGACGAATAAATCAGTGATTGTCAGGGAGTGGGGTGAGGGAAGGGTGCAACTCTAAATGGATAGCAGGAGAGAATTTCTGGGGCGATGAAACTGCATCTTCTTTTTGAGTCAGAGTGTCACTGTGTTGCCCAGGCTGGAGTGCAGTGGCATACTCATGGCCACTGCAGCCTTGATCTGCTGGGCCCGGACAATCCTTCCACTTCAGCCTTCAAGTAGCTGAAACTACAGGTGCATGCCACCACACCTGGCTAATGTTTTTATTTATTGTGGAGACAGGGTCTCACTAAGTTGCCCAGGCTGGTCTCAAACTCTTGAGCTCAGACAGTCCTCTCACCTCTGCCTTACAAAGTATTGGTATTACAGGTCTGAGCCACTGCACTCAGCTGGAACTGTAACTTGATCATTACAGTGGTTATATAAATCCATAAATGTGTTAAAATTCATAGAATTGTATACCAAATGTCAATAAAATAAATAAAAATAATTTTTTTTGAGTCAAGTTCTCACTCTGTTGTTCAGGCTATAGTGCAATGGCACCATCATTGCTAACCACAGCCTCTACCTCCTTGGCTCAGAAAATCCTTCCACCTCAGCCTCCCAAGCAGCTGGGGTTATAGGCTCACACCACCAGGCCAGACTAATTTTTTGATTTTTTTTTTTTTGTAGTAGAGATGAGGTCTCATTATGTTGCCTAGTCTCAAACTCCTGGGCTTAAATGATCCTCCTGCCTCAGCCCAAAGTGCTGGAATTATAGGCTTGAGTCACCACACCCAGCCAAAAATAATTTTAAAAAAATATATGAAAATATATACATATGAGTGTTCATATAAGAGTGTTCATAGCCTCTGGGTTTATGACAGCCTAAACTGGGAGCCTCCCAAAAGCCAGTTTTCAAGAGACTGGACATGTAAATTGTGGTCTGTTCATGCCATGAAACACTACCCAGCACTGAAAAAGGCCAGAAACTACTGGTACAGCTCTGTTAACCATTCCAGAAAAAAAGAACTTGCTTTGACAGGTGGACTATGCACTGGCGTCAGTGCATAGCTTCTCAAGGGGAGTACTTCCAAGGTCACCTTAGTGATATTCAGCAATGAAGGATGGAGCACTTTTTCTAGGATGGTTCGTGAACCTGATTGTCAGATCTCATATGCTCCATTGTGATATGGTGGTGGTTTCATGAAGGGACTCCTTTGTTCAGTTTCATTAAGCTGTTCACTTCCGATGTGTACTTCTGTTTGTATAAATAATACCCCCATGTTTCAAAATGCTTAAAAATGTAAATTACTTTAATCTGATGGATACATGTTTAGAAGGTGTTGTCAAAGTGCTAAAATTTACTGTTGATTTTTAGTTCTTTGACTGCAGAGTCCTTATCTTGACTCAACAAACACAGACAGGGCACTGTGCTAGGCTCCCAGGACACAGGAGAACAAAGATGCAGTCCTTACCCTCGATAAATATTTGCTGTTGATAACAAAGGGGGGGAGGGGAGTTGATATTTAATCCACCAAATTCAGGATTACATTTTGTTGTGCTGGGTGAGAATGCAACTGCATGAGAAAAAATGACAATTTCCTCAAGAGGAAAAAAGTTTTTAAAAGTACCTTGGCTGGGCTTGGTGGCTCACACCTGTAATCCTAGCACTTTGGGAGGTTAAGGTGGGAGGAGTGCTTGAGCCCAGGAGTTTGACACCAGCCTGGGCAGCAGAGAGAGCTCATCAAAAAAAATTAGCTGGGTATGGTGGTGTGTGCCGGCAGTCCCAGCTACTCAGGAGGCTGAGGTGGAAGGATTGCCTAAGCCTAGGAGATTGAGGCTGCGATGAGCTGTGATCATGCCACTGCACTCCAGCCTGGGCGACAGAGTGAGACTCCAACTCAAAAAAACAAACAAACAAAAAAACACCTCCAAAATGTACCGATGATATCACTGTGGGATTGAGAGAAAATTAGGTTTACTTTGCACATGCCACGTCTAAAGGACAAACTTGTTTTGAGCTGTAAAAAAAAAAAGCTTGCATCTGAATACATACCAGAATGATTGGAGGAGCAGGGACTTTTCATGGGCCATTTAACATCTAACAGAAATTTCTGGGAGAACACCGTTCTTTCTTTTTGTCCCCATGTTAGCCTGATTTTTGCCTGTTTTATCTTATGCCTAGCTCATCACAGAGTTTCCAAATTAAAAATGTAAGTCTGTTCCTTGTAAGAAAAAATACTAAACTGGACTCACTTACTTGAGGAGTTTATTGGCCTTCGTTAAATTTGAATAAAGTTCTGATGTGATTTTATACTTCTATTTTTCCAAGCTCCCTAGATACTATCAGCCTATCCTTAAAATGTATAAAGCATTACAGAAACTTAGACAACTGCATTTTTAAAAAATATGATTTAAAAAGCACAGTAGTTATAAGCTTGATTACTATTGGAAAAGTATAGGTGCTGCATACACCTTCCTGATATTAACCCATTTTTTCCACAAATTCTGTTCCTTATCTCTTTCAGTTTAGCTCACTTTTACTGACTATGTGGGAAACACTATCACGAAGCACTGTAGGCCAGGCTTGGTGGCTCATGCCTATAATCCCAGCACTTTGGGAGGCGGAGGTGAGCGGTCCAGCCTAGACAACTTGGTGAGACCTCGTCTCCACGATAAATCAAAAAATTAGCCAGGCAGAGTGGTGCGTGTCTGTAGTCCCAGCTACTTGGAAGTTTGAGGTGGAAGGATCACCTGAGACCAGCAGGTTGAGACTTCAATGGCTGTGAGTATGCCACTGTACTCCAGCCTAGGCTACAGAGTGAGACTGACAAAAACAAAAACAAAAAAAAAGATGAAGCAAAAGACACAGCTTTTGTCAAATAATAATACAAGAATATTTAAATCACACATGACCATGTACAAATTTTTAAAAAATTTTTTGAGTCAGGGTCTCTCTCTGTCACCAGGCCTGAGTGCAGTGGAGTGCTCATGGCCACCGCAGCCTCAACCTGCTGAGCTCAGATGATTCCTCTGCCTCAGCCTTCCAAGTAGCTGAAACTACAGAATATGCCACCACGCCCAGCTAATTTTTGATTTATTGTAGAGATGAGGTCTTGCCAAGTTGCCCAGGCTGGTCTCGAACCCATGGGCTCAGGCAATCCTCTCACCTTCACCTCCCAAAATGCTGGGATTACAGCTTAAGTCACTGTACCCAGCCCTTTTCCATATTTGAATTTCCAATATGGTAGTCCCTAGCCACATGTAGCTACGGAACACTTGAAATGTGGCTAATCTGAATTGAGATGTGCTATAAATGTAAATCACACACCAAATTTTGAAGACTTAGTGCAAAAAATATCTCATTAATGAAGTTTTTATTGATCACCTGCTGAAAGGTTACTATTTAGGATATACTGGACAAATAAAATATATGGACATGAGTTTTACTTTTTTCTTTCTTTCTTAATGTGGCTTCTAGAAATGTAAAATGACATCTGTGGCTCCCGTCTGTCTCAGACAGCATTGCTCTAGACAAAAGAGAGCTATGAGTGTGTAGGAAGATTTTCTATCCTTGGTCATTCAACTCTTCTTTCAAGTATTTGAAAACCAAAGGTGCATCATGTATATGAGAGGGGATATCCCCCTCAAAAAAAACGGAATTATTTTTTGGAGGGCGGGCCTCTTATAGTACAGGCTTCCTCCACTAGGTAAGTGTTCTAAGAATCCATCAGCATCAGTGTATCAGTGTTGTTGTGTGAGGCTGAGTTTGGTTTCAGTGAATTTTTGGGGGGAGGTTCTTTCAAGGTGTTTGCCCATTTCTTGATGGGTAATTTATGAGTACACCTGCCCACATGTACTGAATGTTCAACAGTTTTTAACCAAAGGCATGACCCCTTCCCCCACGCACCCCCCCCCCACGCCCCACCATTCACCTGATCTCGCCCCTAGTGACTTTTTTGTTTCCCCAGATGAAAAAAGCCCTCAAAGGGAAACATTTTGCCAGTGTGAAAGAGGTGAAACAAAAACAGCAAAAGCAATAAAAGGCTTCAAAATTGATGAGTTCAAAAACTGTTTTGAGCAGTGGGAAAATTGTCTCAGTAGGTCTATTGCATTAAATGGAGAGTACTTTGAAGATGACTAATGTTTAAACATGTAAGAATAAATACACACTTTTTAAATAAATTCTGGGTTTTTTTTAGTCCCCCCTTTGTATATATATAAACTGGCTGGAGGTCATTTCTAGTTCTTGCCACAGAATTAAATAATAACATGTTATAAAGATTCAGAAAAGGATTAAATCACCTTGGGTTTGAACCTGATTAGACAGGAGAGAGGACAAATATAACATGTGATGTGGGCTGGGTACTGTGGTTCACGCCTATAATCCCAGCACTTTGAGGCCAAGGTGAAAGGATTGCCTGAGCCCACAAGTTTGAGACCAGCCTGAGCAACTTGGTGAGATCTCAGCTCTACAATAAATCAAAAAATTAGCTAAGCATGGTGGCACACGCCTGTACTTGGAAGGCTGAGACGGAAGGATCACCTGAGTCCAGCAGGTTGAGGCTGCGGTGGCCATGAGTGTGCCATGGCACTCCAGCCTGGGCAACCGAGTAAGACTCCAACTCAAAAAAAAAAAAATGTGATGTAGATGTGAACGCATGCATTCATTCCACTCATCCCTGAGTCCACAAAAATAACCACATAGGATTACAAAAACAAGCCAACACTATTAGGATACAGATATCAGAAGAAACAATAGGCTGCAGATAAGAGATGCCAACATGGTTTTGAAGATGGATAGTAGAGGAATGTGTGGGAATGACTTCATAGGTCAGAGAATAGTCAAACCGAATGCTGTAACTCTGGCTGGGTGGGTTGTCAGAGGGATAAAAAAGCAGGAAGCTGATTTTTTTTGCATCAGAACACTTAAAAACTCACAAATTATGGATATAACAGGCAGCCTATGACAGGGGCACATTATCTTTTACTAGGTAACAAAACACCAAAATTACCAGGTTAAAATAAATGTAATCATTTGTTATTTGTCATAGCTCCTGTGGAACAGGAATTCATTCACACAGGACACTGTGAGGATGGCTCATCTCAACTTCTCAGTGTTTGGAACTCACCCGAAATCCTTAAAAGTATGGCTGAAATTATCTAAGGTTTACTCACCCACATCACATAATGTGAGCTGTTGGCTGGTACTTTAGCTGGGGCCATTAGCTAGAACCTCTACATGTGTCCTTTCCATGTGACCTGGGCTTCCTCACAGAAGGATTCCATGGATAAGCATCCCAAGAGAGAAGAAGAGACCAGGATGAAATCATATTACCTTCTGTGACCTAGCTCGGAAGGCACAGAGCATCATTTTCTCTGCATTTCATTGGTCAATGTAGTTACAAAGTTCTGTTCAGACTCAAGAGTCCAAAGAAGCGCAGACGCCCCATCTCAATTGAACTGTGTCAATGTCAGTTTGTAAGAAGTGCTTGTTGGGTTGAAATATACACTGGCGTGAATATTTTGGAAAGTAAAATTTGGGGACAGGGCTATATTTCATGAATCGTCAAGGAGGAAGGCACGTTAGCACCAAAGGGCCTCTCACCTGCTTCATACTACCCGTCAACCCCTTTTGCCCAGCCCCAGCCATGGAGAATATGAACCAGAAAAACTCTGCACTCAGAGACACCAGGCACAGATGAGGCCTTACTGGAAATGGAAGAATTGAGCAAAAGTCAGCCTACTGAGTGAGAAGATCTTCACTGTCCTTTTCATTCTGGGCTGTGGGTTGTTGACTGCCAGACCTAATTTCCTTCTGGCAGGTAAGAAATTTATGGAGAAATTTTCAACATAAAAGACTTATACATATAAGCAATCAGTCCCTATCAAATTCCACTAAAGGAAATCCATCACTCGCAGAATGGCATGTGAAGACCACCAACCTCACTGTTTTGTTTTTGATTTCTTTTATTTTTTGAGTAGAAGTCTCACTCTGTCACCCAGGCTGGAGTGCAGTGGCATGCTCACGGCCACCGCAGCCTTGACCTTCCTGGGCTCAGGCGATCTTTCTGCCTCAGCCTTCTGAGTAGCTGGAACTACAGGCATGTGCCACCACACCTGGCTATTTTTAAAATTTACTGTAGAGATGAGGTCTCCCCATGTTGCCCAGGTTGGTCTCGAATCCGTGGGCTCAGACACTCCTCTTGCCTCAGCCTCCAAAAGTGGTAGGAGCCACCACACCCAACCCACCTTGTTTTTGACTTCTTTTTTTTTTTTTTTTTTGAATTGGAGTCTCACTGTCACCCAGACTGGAGTGCAGTGGCCGCTCCCGGCCACCACAGCCTTGACCTGCTGGGCTCCGGC
>CAUYQG010176505.1:0-31326 GCA_963574415.1 Tarsius wallacei | reverse complement strand
TGGCAAGGCCTAGCAGTGAAGACTTGACTGAGGCTTTGTGTTGGGAGGTGACAAGTGTCTTGCAGCTCAGGAATAGACAGGGTGAAGCCTTTTGGATCATTTCAGCTGAAGGTCTAGGGAGGGTGGACCCTGTTTTATGGAAGTAAGTAGGAGGAAATCCTCAAGGACTTGGAGGATAAAGCATGTGACTCCAGGGCCACCTGGCTTGGGCAAGGTGCTGAGAACATACCAGGAGGGGCGCCCGCTTTTCCTCAGTTCTCTTGTTCTTGCTTCTCTGATGAGGGTATTTTGATGGAAAACTCATCACTCAGATTAGGTGTTGCAGAAGGAAGAAACAGCCATGAACATAGAACATTGAAGTTAATTGACAAATGTCTTGTTTATTCTTGGAAAAATAAGTCTGAGGGATTCAAACTTGATCCTGCCAGTGCCAGAGACACACAGTAAAAAAAGGGGTCTCTGTGGAATTGACTTTCTAGAGGGGAAGCCATAGGGGTGGAGCCAGAGTTCAGTACAAGGGGGGGATGGGAACAGGGGCTCAACTGTGGATGCATGCAGGGAGGCAGCTTTGAGCAGGGACTTGGGATGAGTTAGCGAAGGAGTCATGTGCATGCTGGGGAGGAAAGCTGGGGTGGAGGGGGGACTGCAAGTGCGTGCGGGATGCCTGTTTCAAATGGAAGGTGACGACCAGCGAATGGGTGGAGCGAGTGTGGGAGTTGAGGGGATGACACCAGAGGACACGGACTATGCCCTGGAGAGACGATCCTGGGACTTGACTTCTCTGGCAAGACTGCAGGACGCTTGGGGAGAGCTCAGGCAGGAATCTGGGCATGGGGTGTCAAGGTGGGGTCTTGCGCTAGATAGAAGTGGAGTGTCAGCACTGTGTAGATGGTGACCATCACCAGGAGGGCAGGTACTGTCAGTGATAGTGAGTGCAGGTGGAAAGGAGAGGCCGTAGGATGGTGCTCCAGGGCCCAGGTGTGAGAGGAGGCCATATGGCCAGTGAGGTGGATGGTCTATGGCAGGTCTTAGGAGCAGAAAGGGACAGGAGGGGCTTGTGAAGAGCTGCTGATGGCTGAGTGCACATCGTGTCTGTGTGCTTCTTCCAGGAAAGGGAGAAATGGGAGATGCAGGGGCAGAAGAGACAGAGAATGCAGGAGTAGGGTCCTGGTTGGTGGCGGTCTCTCACTGGCAGGTACAGGAGAGCAAGGAGCTTGTGGGAAGGGTCCCTGTACTGGGGATTGGGGTGGGACTCTGGTGAAGCATTTTTCTTGCCACTTCTTGGTGATGAAAGCAGAAGCCACTGAGATGGAGACAGTTACTTGGTGGGGAGTGGGGCCAGGGAGGACTGGGAGCCCTGCACCTTGTGAGAGCAGTGATGCCCCAGGTGTGGGCTAGGTTAAAGCAGGAATACTCCAGGTGTGGGCCAGGCAAGAGCAGGGGTGCTCCATATGTGGGCTGGGTGAGAGCAAGGATGCTCCGGGTATGGGCCAGGTAAGAGCAGGAATACTCCAGGTGTGGGCCAGGCAAGAACAGGGGTGCTTCAGGTGTATGCTGGGCGAGAGCAGGGGATACTCCAGGTATGGGTCGGGCGAGAGCAGGGATGTTCCAGGTATGGGCCAGGCAAAGCAGGGATGCTCCAGGTGTGGGTCAGTGAGAGCAGGGATGCTTCAGGTGTGAGTTGGGCTCAGGGTGGCCCCTACACTGTTTCAGGAGGTCTGTGAGGTCAGGGCTATTTTCACAATTTGTCTAAGAAGTGCCTTTTCTCTCTCATTCTGTCGTGAGCATACTCTGGGGTTTGCATATGTGGAGTCTAACTACAGTGGGCACAACAAATGCTCAAGGAGCCAACTGTCTTTTAAGCATGATGGGGTAGCATTGTTCCAACAGTGCCACTGTTGTCAATATATATTTTTTGTTTTTGGAAATATAGTGATTTTGGAGGAAAGTTATGTTAACATGTAATTGACTTATTATTTTTGAATGAATACATATGTATATTTATAATATCAGTCGGTATAAACCACATCAACCAGAGTTCTTTGTGGTCCTCAATAACTATTGAGTGTAAAGGGGTTCTGAAACCAACATGTTTGAGAAGTGCTGTGCCTATAGTGCACGTGAAATGTCGTTTGACCTCCTGGTATCAAGGGTCTCAAAGAAAAACTTGACTAGAGGTGTGGGGAGGAACAGTTGAAAGTGACTGGATGTGAGCCTGTCAAGACATTGGCTGCATACCTTGACTAGGAAGGGGAGGGGCAGAGCTGTGTGGGTGTGAGGAGATGGACTTTCAGGATGCAGGCGGAACCGTGCATTGTCCTAGGGGACACGTGGGGGGAGGGGGAGCATCCTGGGGGAACATTTGCCAGATAGGAATGGGACAGTGGGAAAGGGGGTGGGGTATGGAGGAGGAGCAGGGAGCACAGTCTGAGTAGTGGGAGGCCCACACGGAGAGTGCGGAATCAGGGCTGAGGAGAACTTGCCAGGAAGAGCCAGATGGCAGGAGGTCTGTGTGGTAGATGCTGCCGTGGCACCCTGGCCTCTGTCTGTGAGATGTGTGCCTGGTTGTCTCCAGTTGCATTAATGATGTGCTGTATTGCCATTTAGAATGTGCAAGAATCTGATGTAGGTGTATTAACTTCGAAGTAATTCATAAAAAAACGGCAGTTAAAAGAAAATGTTTAAATACTCCATCGCTGCTGTGACAGCTCATTGTGGCCATTAGGTAGTTTAAACCGCCCTCCTCAGTTGTAAAGTTGGTTTTAAAGTTGTTGATTAAGCATGGTTTGCTTTTCTGTGGTATATTAGTTTTAGTTTTAGCAGGTGTATTTAAACTGGTTTTTGTAAACATTGCTCATTACTGACATTCTGTTGTTTCTTTCAGTAACTTGGATCCACTTACAGAAACTGTATCCTTTATTTAAAAGTTGAATGAAGATTTACTAAGAGTAAAGAAAATGGAGAAATGAATGGAGGAAACAGACGCATACTAAATGTTTTTAAAAATTTAACACTTTTAAATGTAAAACTTTTAAATTTAAAAAATTTTCTAGAAATTAAAACACTACAAAATGTTTTACAAAGTACATACTACCATGACAGATGGTTAGTATGATGACCTCATAGCCACCTCTAGCCCCAGCCTACCCACCTTGCCCCTCCTGAGCAGGTGTGGCTGTAGACAGCAGAAAGCCTAGTAGTTTCAGCAAGGGGGTCCAGGGCAGGTGGTGGTTCCATGGAGTCATAGCAACTAGGCCCTCTGCAGTGCAACTGCTCTCCCATCTGCTGGTGGCCCTGGTCTTCCTGTTCCCAGTAGCTGCCAAGTGTCTGTGTTCCAGGCAGCAGAATCCACAGAGGTGCGTCCGTCCTTCTTAAGAGCACCTTTGGGAAGCGCCACATGCCTGTCTCATGACCAGCACCTGTGCCATGCCCCTCCTGTGTAGTCTATCTAGAGTCCAGAATTGTGCCCGCTTGCAATTGAGACTTTTTACATAAAGTAAAAAAAAAAAAGGATTTGGGGTAACAATTAACAGTCTCTGCCATTCCCCCAGTAGAAAAATTGGCAAAGATGTGTTAGGTACCCTGGATCATGCTGCTTATAACAGCTAATCCCATATCTTCAGTTGCTTAAAACACAAAGTTTGATTTCTGGCTTATGCTCCATGTCTGCTGGAGGTGGGGGGGGTTCCCTTAGCTGATAATTTAACAAAAAAGTACATATAGGAGGCTAACAAATGTATTCAGTTCAAAAGAGTTCAGTCTCACCAGTGTAAATACATATTCATTAAAACCAAAATGAGAAGCCATATTTTATGTCAAATCATCCAGGATTTTAAAAAATGATAAAACTCAGTGTTGATGATGGTGAGGTGAAAGGAGCATTCTCATATATTGCTAGTGACAATATGCACTGCTATAATCTTTCTGGAAGGACTTTGGAAATGTAATACTCAGTGAATTCCATTTCCTGAAAGCTGAAAACAATAAGAAATAGAGGCAGTTTATGTCAGGGGTCAGCAAGCTGAAGCCCATGGGCTGAATCTGGCCCACTGCCTGTTTTTGTAAATAAAATCTTCAAAACATTCATGCTGATTAATTTATATTTTTTCTGTGGCTTTCACAGTTTAAGAGGTTCTAGGAAAGTAGTTTTAGTCCACAAAACTTAAAATATTTGCTGACTGGCCTCTTACAAAAAATGTTTGCTAACCCCTGAGTTACATCATTACAAAAATTATTTATTGCAGAAGAATTACAGTATAAAAAATTTGGAATAACAGTCATGTACAGCAAGTAAGGAAATGGTTACGTAAATTAAACTATATTTATGAAGGATGTAACAAGTGTTTTGAGGAACTGGAAATGACCCAGGTGTCTGCTGTCAGGAGACAGGATATTTAAATTATTGCTTCACACAGGGAGTACTTTATAGCAGGACTACATATCAAAAACAAAATTGAATGGAAAAAGCAAAAAATCCCTAGAGGCTTCATTTTCAGTATTTTAAAAGTTATGACTAAAGATATCACCATTTTGTTTTTGAAGAATTTTGGATGACACACAAATTAGCTGTATAGTAAGGGAAGATATGAGAATGCTTACATGTGTCCTTCCAGTGACATCTAAACTTTATAGTAGAAGTTCCATAATCCAGGTGAGCCCATCTTTGAAAGGAGCCTATTAGTTCCTAGGGGTTGATGAGGGGTGGGTTGTCTGGGGCCTCGCTGTTAGCTGGAGGAGAGAGAGGGGTTCTGACATGCATCAGTGGCTCGCTGGTCATTGTATTTGAGGAGTATTCAAAATAATGACCATCCTTCAGAGGAGATTTTGAAGAAGTTAACACTGAGCACATTTTCCAGGAACTTAAAAAATGTATGCTTGATGATGACTTCTTGTAAAATTGCATCAGAAAGCTTGTACGAAGAAGAAATACATTTGCATCCATTAAAGTACAGGGTCAATAAGGCAGTTAATATCGTGTCACAAGGACACCAGGTTGAAGAGTAAAGTAATGAGCAGTTATTCAGGCATTTACTCTTAACATAGGTGATTCCTTGAGTCAGCTTTTATCTCTGTTACTAGAAGTGGAGAATCTGAATCAGTGGAGGGAAGAATGCTGGGTAATTGTAAAGTTGCCTCTGGAAGGACTTAAGTTGTAAAGTTACTTTCTCAGTCTCACGGCTGAAGCCAAAGTAGGAACTCACTGTTAATTTTCTGGTGCAATTATGGACACGTAAATGTACCGAGCATCTACCGTGTAACAAGCTACTGAGAGAGAGTGGACATGCCACTCATAGTCTAGAGGAGGCCGGCAGTGAGCAGATGGGTGTTGGGTGGTCTCGATACCGAGTGATCAGCAGGGAAACAGATCCTAGAGGAACTCAGGCTGAATTCTCTGCTTTGGGCGAGATGGCGCTGTCTTCAGTCCACGTTGGAGGGTATGTGCCCAGGCAGTTTTGTTAAAAGTCACTGGTAACCTCAACATGTCACATCATGGTATGATGATAGAAATCATCCATATTGAGGGCTGTGGTAAAGTAACAATGTACTTTTTAAGGGAGACTTTTTCCAGAATGTTCCTTGAATGAAGAACTTGTTCCTGCACATGACTTCACACTCCTTAACAGCCTCCAGTATGGGATTCCCTTTTATCTGCAGTACCTTGCCCACTGGCCCGAGTACTTCATTGTGGCAGAGGCACCAGGCGGGGAGCTGATGGGCTACAGTGAGTATAGAGCCCCTGGTGGGGGATTAAGATTTTATAGGCCAGGCTGAGTGGCTCAGCCTATAATCCCAGCACTTTGGGAGGCTGAGGCGAGTGGATTGCCTGAGCCCGCAGGTTCGAGACCAGCCCAGACAACTTGGCGAGACCTCGTCTCTACAATTTAAAAGAAAAAAAAAATTAGCCAGTCACGATAGCGCACACCTGTAATTCCGGCTATTTAGAAGGCTGAGGCAGATCGCTGGAGCCCAGCAGGTCGATACTGGGGTGGCTGTGAGCATACCACTGCACTCCAGCCTGAGTGACGGAGTGAGACTCCAACTCAAAAAAAAAAAAAAAGATCTTCATATGGGTGTCAACCTGTCAACCTTGCTGTAGGCTGCGGAGTTGGAACAGGAACACGACGCTTATACTTTTATTTCCTTCTCTACCTTTCAGCAACTTACTGTTCTCTCCTGTGTTTTAGGCATTGTGGTAGGCCCAGGGGTTATAGCAGTGAACCAGACAAGGTCTCAGTCTCAGATCTTCCATTATGTGTTTCTGTTACATTTCTACATGGCTTATTTGTACATAATGCAGGGATCATAGCATCTTCATTGAATTAGCAGCATTATTAACACAAACTGGACTGTGAATTGTCTCAGCTATGTTATGTTCAGACATATGCATGTGGAAAATGTAGATATTTGAAAAAATAATACCCTGGTTATTTGTTCAAAATTAGTTGTAAGTGTATATATTATATATATTTTACTTTTTAAAATTCTGATTCTAGAACTACATGTAGCATTCCATTTGCAAGTGAATTTCCAATAAAAGCATCAACCATTAGCTGGATGACCTCGAGTTGTACTTAAAAACTAGATCTTTGTCACTAGTTTCCTTTGTAATAAGAATGGACTGAACAGTAATTCTGTGCTGCTGTGTCAGTCATGTGTCTGGTCACCGAGTGCAACTCTCTGTTGGCAGTTATGGGGAAGGCAGAAGGCTCCGTGGCTAGGGAGGAGTGGCATGGGCACGTCACCGCTCTGTCTGTCGCCCCCGAATTCCGACGCCTTGGTTTGGCTGCTAAACTCATGGAGCTACTAGAGGAGATTTCGGAAAGGTGAGATTCTGTTCTTCAAACAACTTCAATGATTTATGAATCCCCAACCATTTCATTTTTCTCTAGTGACCATTTGTAAGATTTTTCCCTCAGACTAACTGTCATACTTTACAGTTGTCAGAAGTTTCATTTCCATCTCCAGTAGTCCTTATAGCATTTCTGTCACATATCCAGAATGTCATGAATGTTTATATTTCGCCGTTGAGGAAAATTAAGGCAAAGAGTTGGAGTGAGCTGCCTGAGGCCTGTAAGCTGGGTCATTGGTGGCATCAAAGACCAGCCCTCAAGGCTCCTTTTAGTGTACTGCCACCATGGCAAACATTCCCCAACCTGCTAACACTGCCCTTCCTCTGAATGAGTTTCTCCCAGTTCTCCTAGGCCAGAAGAAAATAGTTCTGTCTTCAGTTTTGTTCTACCTGCTTAAGTATTTATAGCCTAACAGCCAGGAGATAAACAGAAAGAAAATAGATGTTCACTTCATCTTCAAGCTACTGGTCCCTAGTGATGAGATGTGTGCACCTGCTGGGCACTGAAGGATGAGTCATACCTTGGAGGCAGGTGCAGCACAACCACCTGTGTTCCTGCTTCACACTGATGATGCTGGTTTTTCCTAATCACAGCAACTGCCAGAAACCCAGCTTCAAAAAAATACTATGTCGTTAAAAGGACTGTAGCACTAATGTTGAATTTGTGAACTACTTCATATTAGTAGTTTGCCGGTATCTGACATGGGAGGGTTTTGCAGTGTTCCCTGACCATCTGAAATACCGTCTGGTGCCTGGATGAGTTGGGAACTACCAAATTTATGGCTTTTTTATTTAAAAGAGACCTGTTGTATATTTCAGTGCCTCCATTAGGTGAGATGAAAGTAATCCAGTAATTAAAAGAGAAAGCTCTTCCTCCCACCTACCATTTTAGATGAGCTAAGAGATGTGTGTGACCAGTCATCAAACTGCCATTTCTTTCTCTACTGTAAATGTCTAAAAGTATAGTACGAAAGAGAACATTTGCTGATCAGGACTCTTGAGGTGTCCTTTCCACCTAATTATTAGAAGTGATTAAGACACGTTTTAAAGAACTAACTGTGGCCAGACAGACATTCTGAGCAGGTTAGTGGCTAGAGGTGCTTGACCTCGTTCAGAGAGGAAGTAGTGTGGGCTGAAAAAGGAGGCAACTGCAGTCTTTGAGACTTCAAATTCTCTCCTAGATTTAACGAGAAAGGGAAGACAGTTTTTAGCAAGATTGTGGTTTATACGCGTTTATTAATGACATACCTTGTTGGCATTATAGGATAGTGAACAGTTAGGAAGTGGGTTCTAACTAGCTGTGACCTTGTGCATGTGACTTGATGTACTCATAGTAGATTCTCTGTCTCTGAGTAGAAGACCACTAAGGCCCCTTCCTGCCTGTTTCTAAACTTTCACTATTTTAGGATAGTTGCAAAGATGTAAGTAATCTTTATTCATGTGGGTTCATGTATATGTTTATACACATATACACATGCTTATATGCATGTATTTTTTAGTGTAGACATTATAAATGGAGACAGTATATAGTTTCTATATAGGTGCAGGAGAAAAAAAAATTGAATGATTAAAATTAATGCTAAAGAAGATAAAAGTTAAACTGGCAAAACAGAATACATGAAATAAGATGATAGCTGTGAATCCAAATATTATCAGTAATTACAGTAATAAATATTTATGGACCAGGATTGAGAGGAATGAAACTGTTATTGTACACAGATATGATTGTACAAATAGAACATCCACAAGTCTATATATAAATGTTTAGCATTAATACAAGCTAGGTGAAGTTGCTGGGAGTAAAGTCAGTATGCAAATCAACTGTATTTCTAGATACAGACAGTAAAATTTAGAAAAAGATGCCATTTACAATGGCATCAGAAAACATTCAGTGCTTAGGAAAAATCTAACAAAAGCTGTGCAGGACCTCTTTGACATTTATACAACTTGACTGAGGACATTAAAGTGGCCCAGCCTGGCTGAGTGCAGTACCAGGGATATTGTGGTTTTGGGTTTTTTTGTTTGTTTGTTTAAGTTGGAGTCTCACTCTGTCACCCAGGCTGGAGGACACGGGCATGCTCCCGGCCACTGCAGCCTTCACTTGCTGGGCTCAGGCGATCCTTCAGCCTCAACCTCCCAAGTAGCTGAACTATAGGCACACACCACCATGCCTGGCTAATTTTTTTTTATTGTAGAGATGAGGTCTTGCCAAGTTGCCCAGGCTGGTCTCTAACCAGAGGGCTCAGGCAATCCTCTCACCTCAGCCTCCCAAAGTGCTGGCATTATAGGCATGAGCCACCATGCCTGCACCAGGGATATTGTAAGGCGGGCAGTTGGCCACAGATCTGGTGTCACTGCAGTCACAATCCTGGTGTTTTTTGTGACTTGCTAAGCTGATTCTGAAACCTACAGGGGAATAGAAAGAGCAAACAGACAAGATATCCCTGAACAGCAAAAGCGGGGATGGATTTGTCTCTCCAGATACCAGACTGTGATGAGTGAGACAGTGTCTGAGGGCTAGAGCCGTTGTTTAGGCCAGGGGACAGAATTTGAGAAACAGACCCCATAACAGGATGTCACATACCCCAGAGGAAGCACTGCAGACCCGTGGTGTAAAGGCAGACTTTTCATTGCAGGTGAGGAACTACTGAGTTTCCATAAGGAGGACATTTTCCCAGATTACTACCTTGCCATACACACATCAATTCCAGATTTATTAATAAACTACAGAGTCCTTTGAATAGAATAGATGAATAAAATAGATGAGTGTCTCCATGACCCCAGGGTGGAAAAGAACGTAAAAGGCTGTAGAAAGTGCTGACTAAAGGGAAGACTCATGTTCTCCACGTCACTGAAGTGACTTTGTTCATCCAAAGGTGCCGAAAGAATAATGACAAGGCAAACCACAGGCTGGAAAAAGAGATTTGCAAAAACACTACATACTGTTGAATACCCAGAGAACTATTGTTGGGGAATAACTGGAAGTGCTGTACAGAAGGAGAAGTCTAAATTCAGCCTCATTGGTAATCACAAATACAATCACACGGCGATACCATTTCACCACAAGCCTGGTGAAAATGAAAATGTATGGTGCACCAAGGCTTGCTCCTGTGGGAATGGATTCTTGTCCAATTCTGAGAGTATAAGTTGGTACAAGCCGGTTGGAAAACAGTTTGACCTTAACTAATAAAGTTGCAGATGTGCATTCCCCTGTGACAGCAGTGGCACCTCCTGTGAACCAGAAGCCAGGACACACTCAACGGAAGTGCTTGTGGCAGCAGAGTTTGTTATAGTAAACACCAGCAGTGTCTGTCAGGCCAGGCTACCGTGTGGCCAGCCCCTGCAGTAGAATGCTGAGCGCAGGAAGGAGCAGGCTCGGCTGCCTGAGAGGCATCACAGAAGAACATGGAGATGCAAGAGTCCACTTGGGAAAGCTTCATGATGGGAATAACTGCACCCTCTTAGGTGGCGCGTCTCCAGGAAGCAAGGAGGCCATAGCCTGCTCATACGAGCCAGGACGTGGAGGCTTTTTGGTGGGGTGAGGAGGTACGGCTGCCAGTGGGACCAGGGACACAGGCAGCCAGTGTCCTGTGGCTACACTCAGGCCCTGGCCACCTGGCCACAGGCTTCGTATCTCCCCTCTGTATGTGTGGACGGAAACAGTGTGTGCAGGAGAGTGTCTGCCATGACTAACTGTAAAAGGAGCAATCGATGACCATGATTGTAAAACACACGGGAGTTTTTTTAAGCCATACAGCAGAATAATTAAAAATTTTTTTTAGTTTATCTTTCAAGAAAACATGTGTTGTGGCTTTGAAATACTGGCATGCAAACACAGAAGTCATCTTTTTTGTATTGCAAAGTAATTGTCATAACTCTTAATAAAAATTGCTGCTTTCATGTACTTGGTTGCAAATGTCTATTATCACTGCTCTGTTAGTAGCCAAAGCAAAGTCAAAACAAATATTTTTTAAAAACACATATCCGTTACCTCTAAGATTTCTCACGTCCTAACATCTTTTTTTTTTCCTAAAAGAAAGGGTGGATTTTTTGTGGATCTCTTTGTGAGAGTATCCAACCAGGTTGCAGTCAACATGTACAAGCAGCTGGGCTACAGCGTGTACAGGACGGTCATTGAGTACTACTCTGCCAGCAACGGGGAACCCGACGAGGATGCCTATGGTGAGCTCCCTTCTGTGGTCACTGTTGCCCAGACTGGAGTGCAGTGGTACACTCATGGCCACCACAGCCTCAACCTGCTGGACTCAGACGATCCTTCTGTCTCAGCCTTTCAAGTAGCTGGAACCACAGGTGCACGCCATTGTACCTGGCTAATTTTATGACTTATTGTAGAGGCAAGGTCTCGCCAAGTTACCCAGGCTGGTCTCGAACCATGGAGCTCAGGCTATCCTCTCGCCTCTGCCTCCCAAAGTGCTGGGATTACAGGCATGAGCCACCATGCCCAGCTTATTTTAATAATTAAAAAAATAGATTTGACCTTCATATTTAAATCTCCTTTAGCCTGTCTTTATGAGTTTATTAATGATTAACTTTCTGTTAAGTGATCAATGGTCAATTTCTGCACGATTGTTTTACTATGTTATAGGTATGTTATTTAACTGATAAGAAAGAACATTTGTGCTAGGATCTTAATCCTGTGGGATTTGGCTAGTATCTGGTATACTTGCAATGGGTAGCCTCATTTTTAAAACGTTTTGCTTTCAATCTGGTCGGCAGGGGAGGTAGGGAACTTTACCCACCCTCTTTGATAAAATACATTTTGATATGTGGATCTTTAAACTGTGCTTCCTTACAGATATGAGGAAAGCACTTTCCAGGGACACGGAGAAGAAATCCATCATTCCATTACCACACCCTGTGAGACCTGAAGATATTGAATAACCCTGGGCAGTGGTTCTCAGGCAGACACTCCAGATGTGTCATGGACAATAGTGTTTTCATTGGATAGTCTTGGAGCTCTATTAGGAGAGAAGTAATCATGTAGGTCTTAAAGACTTCAAGAAAATACAGGTTACTCACATACTTAAGTCTCATTGTTCCCAGTTAGCAATATCATACCTGTTAAAGCTATGCACTGTCATGAGATTCATTTGAAAGATGGCTGAGCCAGAAAGAAACATGCCGCTGTCGTGGTTCATAGCATTCACTGCGTGCTAGGGAAAAGACTTGCTCCAGTATCCTCCTCAGTTCTGTGCCTGAGAACCACTGCTGCTTTAAGCATATATAAAGCTTTAAAAGCATATATGAAATGTACAAATCTAAGATGTATAATAAAATACATTGTTGGCTGAATGTTTTAGTTTGGTCGTTTACTAAACTAAATCAGGATTGTGAAAGGTCATCACTTAGGATATGTCTGCTGCTCTCTCAGTTAAATTTTTGATTTCTAAAAAAAATTTTGATTTCTGTATGCAGTATTTTAAATGCATACTTGCAACAATCCCAGCTTCCTGCCTGTTGCATAGTAAATTCCTTCCAGTTACTTGTTTTCATACTGTTAGTCCCAGATCTTTCTCCTCTCATAGTACTTTGCTTAAATTGTGACTTTTACATATAAAAAGATGCCAGGGTTTTCTTTTTTAAAGAGGAAAAAGAACATTCCTGAAAAGGCCATTTGTCTGCATCCTAGGCCAGCCTTTTTATGTGTAGTTTCATCAGTCTTAATATCTGACAAGATCCAGTTAATAAAAGTAAAAAATTCACAAGAATGATTATTTAAAAGCTTTTACTTTTGAAAGGACTTATTTTGGTGGAGTTGGGGTGGCAGAGAAAGGAACTCTTTGTGGTCTTGCATGAGAGAACCATTTTTTGTCAAGCATTTCACACTGGCACATGCTTCTTACAAAACAGTGTGTGACTGAGAATATTTTTGCTGTATATACACGCAACATAAATGTAATTCTAAGAAGACTGCGATCAGTCATTTATATTAGCTTTCTGACCTGTTTTTCATTTCCCCCCTTTACTCTGGACTTTCCCAAGGATATTAAGAGTCAGATTCTCCTCACTGACTAGACAGACCTCAGTACTCAAGTCAGAAGTGACCAGATGCCCCAACGGCCCAGCACCTGAAGTAGTAAGGCTCATAGATCTGCCTTCTGCCCTAACGTCTCGTTTCTACCTGTCCTCACACGTTGTACCCTGGCTTTAGGTTAGTAACATTAGGCAGTAGCTCTTATTCCCTTGAGTGAATAATACATTTGCACTTTTAACAGTACATTTGCTTATGATCCTTATAGGTGAAAACAGTCTTAAAACAGTTCTAATCTTGGGCAGTGAACAGAACAAGAAAAAATATTCTTGAGAAATACAGGCCAGGTTAAAGGAAACAATCTCTCAGATCAGTTAATTCAAGCAAATAAGTTTTTGCTTGAGAATGTGAGCAACATGTCAGCAAATGTTATTCTTAGGCTTAGTTTAAGTTTCATTGTTTAGCATAGAGTTTGGTGTTTTTACATGTGCTCTAAGGTGTCAGGAGTTACAGTATAAATGTTTCCTACTGTAGATGTTGACTGGTACGCTAGGCAGAAATAACCTCTCCATTAGTTTGGGAAGCAACATGGTCACATGACTTTGGTGGCTCATATCAGTGAAGAGACCTGGTTACCAAGGCCTCAATCCAGAGCTTCCCAAACTTACGTGAACATGGGACTTGGCTTTCTACAGCACATGTGTGAACAAGCCATGGTTCTTGAAGCAAACTGTTACAAAGCTCAACCACTCTGGGGAATGATGAGAGCCAGACTGAAATTAAATGGTTCTTTGTAAACAAGACCTTGTTCAGAACTACAGTCACTATAAATTATTTTTCAGTAATGTTCTAAAAAGCATTTAGTAGAACCGGCCACTATTAAAGAAGGTGAGGATAATTTAAAAGTTAAATCACGCACATTAAATTCTATAAGGAATGAACATATTTGGCTGGGAATAAGCACTTTACTGAGCACTTACTGTGTGTCGGGTATATTCTTTTTCTAATGTCATCTTCAAAATGAGCTATCAAAGTAAGTAGCCCATTTTATGAGTGAGGAAACTGAAAATGAGCGTTAAGTGATATAATCACTAAGTGGCAGAGCTGGAACTGAACTCAAGTCTGCGTGATTCTAAAGACATGGAAAATTTTCAGGTTTTAGATGAATGCATAAACTATCTTTGTGAAGAAGAAAGCATAAGAAAACTACACCTGAAAAGTTACTGTGGAATGTAACCTGAAAACTAAAAAAAAGAAAGACCTCAAAGTCCCCGCAGGTCCTCCAGAACAGATGCTGAGTGTTACCTTCATTACCCTTCTTAGCGCGTGATACAGACAAACACTGGAGAAGTCTGGACTCAGTCAAAGAAGCAGTTACAAAGTCCCTTCACTTGCAACCCCCCACCCCTAGTTAACCTGAGCATTTTACAAATATTTCAAAAATTAGGTATCAAAGATGCCAATCAATTCCTTACTGGTGAAATATACAAAAACTTCCAGGAGTCACAAGCGTTCCAAACAATTAATTTATAAAAATAATAAAACATTTATCAATATGACAAAAAGTTCAGGACTCGCTCTCATCTTCGTCTTTATCTGGATCCTGGTCGGCATCCTCCTTCTCCTGCTGCTGTTTCTTCCAGAGTTTGGCCATGGCCAGGAGCTTGAGATTAGGCTGGTTGGCAGCATCTTCTGGAAAGATGTAATCAAAGTATTCTTCCCAGCCAGCATCAGACTGCAAAAACAACGAAAAGCAAACACCCAGTTCAGAAACATTTCAGTTAAAGTACAGAATTTCTACTGGGAATGCAGTGTTCAAATTCAATGTATCTTGCTGGTAGAAAACGACATCAAAGTCTACTTTGAAAGAATAGGGGCTGAAGGACTGGGAGTGAGGAGATGTTGGTCTGTGGCTGCTGCAGCTGCAGCTCAGCAAGAACTGAAAACCTGGAAGAAAAATTCTACGAATCTATACACAGCTTGCCTGGAGTCAGCCAAGACACTAGGTGTCCATCCAACTCCCTCACACAGCCTTATGTTTCAGACTCTCACTTGGAAAGATTTGTACTTAGTATTTACGTATCCAGTGGCAAGAGCCACCCCACCCCTCTGCATATCACTACCCGAGTCCCTGTCTCATCCTCACCTCCAATTGACCACTGATCGCACTTTCCTAACACTGTCCAACAGGCCCGCCCTAGCTCCTGCTTCCACCCTCTTGCTTCGCTTACAAAACTGCCCCCTGACGGGATGTAGCTGGGTCTGCTTCCTCCAATCTAAGCCCGTGTGGGATGCCAGTAACCTATCGGGTCAAGTTACGCATCAAAACCTTCCTGATTCCCACCCAATGCCAGCCTGCAGCTGACGGAGCCTTCCCCACACAGGGTCCATTTCCTCCACGCTGGGCCCTGCCTTCACGCTCTGGAATACACTTCACATAGTTTCTAGACTCATGTCGCCATGATGTCTTCCCAGGCTCCACCCCTGCTTGGACCACACATCCTGCCCTGTGATTCCAGAATAGCTAGACTGCAGCCATCTACAGGCAGTCGCTCCTACTCTAAGCTGTACACTCGGGATGCAAGTTGATGCTCTGGGCTCAGTCCTCACCCCATCGTCAGCCTGGACCTTCCTCCTCTTCTTGACCTTCTCTGGCATGAGCTTGTCCACTCGCTCCTTATCTGACGCTGTTCCGAATTCTTCCTCAAAGCTCCGCCAGGACTCCAGCAACATGAGTCTCTCCTCCTTCTCTTCACAGTTGCGCATGGTCTTGTTCGCTTCCTCGTAAATCTGTCTACATTTAGCCAAGCTTTCTTCTTTCCCTGAAGACAACTCAAACTGAGCAAAACTGATCCATACCTTAAAAAAAGATATTATGGAACCCAATTAACCATGTCACCCAAAGTGAATGTAACAATAATAAAGCTCATTCCTATTAAGTGACATCTGAACGTGGTATGTTCCTTTCTGGTGTTCCATCGAATGTGACATATTGAATATACACTTCAATAGACACTGAAGCAATCTGGTTCTACATTCTACATCCAAGAAGGTATCTGACATAGTCTTCAAACCTTGAAAAGTTTTAACTTTTTTTTTAATCTTGTGATATCCAAGTTATGCACATGCAGTTTAAACAATGAGCTGGTATACACTTAACATTCCAAAGTCCTCTGAGTCTCTCCGGTCCTCTTTAAAAGCAAGGATTTCATTTAAAAACACACACACACTGCTGGGTGTGGTGGCTGACTCCTGTAATCTCAGTATTTTGGGAGGTGGAGGTGAGAAGACTGCCTGAACCCAGGGGTTTGAGACCAGCCTGGGCAACTTGGCGAGACCTTGTCTCTACAATACATCAAAAAATTAGCTAGGCATGGTGGCACATGCCTGTAGTTCCAGCTACTTGGAAGGCTGAGGTAGAAAGACTGCCTGAGCCCAGTAGATAAAAGCTGCAGTGGCTGTGAGCGTGCCACTGCACCCCAGCCTGGGCTACGAAGTGTGACTCCGATTAAAAAAAAAAAAAGCCAGGCATTGTTTTCATGCCTATAATCCCAGCACTTTGGGAGGCAGAGGTGAGAGGATTTCCTGAGGCCAGGGGTTTGAGACCAGCCTGGGTAACTTGGCGAGACCTCGTCTCTACAACGAATCAAAAAATTAGCTGGCCATGATGGCACGTGCCTGTGGTTCCAGCTATTTGGAAGGCTGAGGCAGAAGGATCACCTGAGCCCTGCAGGTCGAGGCTGCAGGGGCCGTGAGTGTACCATTGCATTCCAACTTGAGTGACAGAGTGAGACTCCAACTCAAAAAAAAAAATACACACTTGAAATACAGAAATACAATATTTTCTTCAGACCTGCGGATCAAGCAAAGTTAAAGATCATCAACAAATCTCAACATACCTTGACATGCTGTGTCCGCTGAAGCAATCGGCGGTAAAGGTTTCGTGTTCTTTCTGTTTCTTCCTGCTCAATTTCAAAATCAATATATGATTTCCAAAGCACCTAAAAAATAAGATGAGTCTTGACATTTACAAAGCAGCACGCCCCACTGAAAGCACAGCTTAAGTATCATTCTAACCTACATCCAGGCACACAGAACTTTTCTTGAACAAATAGGGAACACACTACATGTGCACAAGATACAAAGGGAACCCCCCCGAAAGTAGTTTTTTTTATAATAAATTGTGTATTTATTTTTTCATGTTAACACTTCAGTCACCTTCAAAGTCCTCTCCATTTGATACAATACACCTATCAGGATGCTTTTTCACTGCTCAGAACAGTTTTTGAACTCGTCAGTTTTGATGCCTTTTAATGCTTCTGCCATTTTTTGTTTCACTTCTTCCACATCAGCAAAATGTTTTCCTTTGAGGACTTTTTTCAACTGGGGAACAAAAAAATTTCACTCTGGGCAAGATGGAGTGAACAGGGAGGGTAGGGCTTGGGAATCGTGCCGTTTTTGGTAAAAAAAAAAAAAAAAAACCAAAAACTGAGCACTCATCACAGTTTGGACAGATACCCTTGTAAATCACCCATCATAAAATGGGCAAACAGGTTGAAAGAATCTCAAAAAAAAAAAAAAAAAAAATTCACTAAAACCAAACATGGCCTCTCACGACAACGCTAGCTTGTACATGCCGATGGGTTCCTAGAACACTTAGCCAGCGAAGGAAGCCTGTACTGCAAGGGGCCCGCCCTCTAAAAGATAATTCTGATTTTTTGGGGGTCCCCCTCATAAATAATACTGGTATTTATAAGCTGGCCAAAAATTTGCTAGAACTCCAGATTACAGAAAAAAGGGGTCTTGGATTCTGGCTTGGGTTCTCTTTGGAAGTTCTTCAAATGTCTGACTTATCAAGAGCTGAGAAATTTGCCAAGCCTCCCAGGCGTTCTTGCAGATCCTGCCACATGCAGTAGAACTTCTGGGAGAACACAGGCCAGACAGCCAAGATGCATATGCGCACCTGCACCGTAAACCCCACTCAGCAAGCATCCACTGAACAGGTGCCCACCCACTGGGTGCAGCCTGTCAAGGCACAAGGACGAATAAGCAGTGGCCTGGACACCAGGGAGCTGACAGGCCGGCCAGGGGCCCCAATCATTAAAGCAGGGTCATGTTAGGGCACAATTAACAAACTGGCTGGGTGAGTTCCAGGGTTCCTATGAGTTTCAAGCTGATCCTAGTAGCTACGGTTTGGCGCCATCTTGTGGCTCAGGTTTAACTACAGCGGCAGGCCTGGACTCTCCAGATGGTGGCAGCAGCAATTCCAGAACATCCTGGTTAGCTGGTGTCTCTTTCATTGGCCCCCACTTCTACCCTCCTGTGCTTGGACGGGCTGGCCTGCTGGCTGTTCCCTGCCTGGCCTCTCCCTCTAGTCTCCTTTAGCCCTCTCTGCCTGAGATGGGAGGAGGAGAGCCCATTACCTGCCTGATCCCCATTCATCCTGGTCTGTCCTGGATGTGCTCTGCTACCTGAGGAGACAGCCAGCTCCCATCTCCCCTGCCGGCCCTTCTCTCCTAACAAAAAAAAACCCAATCTGAGAAGAGACTATAAGTTGGGTAGATCATCTTTATACTCCCAAACACACACATTTAGATGGCCACCTAAAGTAAGACTAGAGAAGTATCTAAAGCAAGTGATACCCCAGATACTCACCTCTGGCATGTCTAAGCGAGGCTGGCTGATAGCTAATTCATAGATTGCCCGGGCTCTCTCAATGTCACCAAGGATTGTCTCTAATTCTGCAAATTTAATCCAGGAGGTGCAATTTTCAGGTCCAAATTCCAAGAACTTCTCATAAAGCTTCCGGCATCTGTCAAATTCTCGAAGTTGTAGTTCCAACTCTATGTACACTTTAAATAACTTGTTCTTTGGACATTTGCCTATGGAAGTTCCCTGGAAAACAGAACAGCCAGACCACTGTGAAGCCTTGGTGGGCTCAACTCATGCACCATCACTACACTGTCCAGGAGGCTGTTCTCTGTGAGGGAGAACCTTGCAGTCACAGGGCAAGCTGTTCTTTCTCTCTGTGGTATCACCCTGTTCACACTGGTTTTTGACAAAAGACCAAAGGAAACTTGTCTAATTCATTCAGCAAGAGGCAGTGGTCCAGAACTGTTTGGGCAACTATTTTGGATTTGAAATCCCTTCGAATATGCACACCAGGCGCATAAAATTTCCTATAAATAAAAAGGTAATCAAAGAATGAAACTCGCCTTGCTGCCCACAGCCAGGGCGAGAGTAGCTTACCTGAAGGATAATTGCATTTATACACAGTATTTGATCCTATTAAGACATTTTAGAACAATGATTAAGAGGAAAGTGCATTTAATGCACCAAAAACTTTGTACAGGGTCAGACCATTAATTCTAGTCCAAGGAAAGATATAGTCTCTGGTAGCTACAGACTTTCCAATGTTAAAGTAAGATGTTCACTTGACCTAGGTAATAATAAGCATTGTTAGCCAGTGTTTATTCAAAGACACATGTTTTCTAACATGTCCTAGGCTATAAAAATATAGTATTTCTGGGTTGTTTTTTTTTTTTAGCAGGAAGTGTACAAGTTGTAAGCACTAAGATTTTTTTTATCCTTCTCATAGAGCTTAATGAGGCATCTTGATCCTTTCTTGACTTACCAAAGCTCTTCTGGCAAGTGATAAATTTTTCTGCCTTATTTCAAATTGTGCATATAGTATCCACATTTTTGCAAATGTAAACTAGAAAACAAAAGCACAAAAATATCTAGTTTGAGAGACTCATTCAAATGAAATTGGATTAAAGTAAATTTAGACTCACCAAAGGGCACTGGTAATTAGATTTCCCTAAAACTTTAGACCAAGGAGGGATGCATTTTGCTCCTTTGCAAGCAAAGATGACTATATTTATTTCCCAAAAGTTAAAAACATAGTGAGATCTGGATACTTTATTGTACTTCATGACACTGTAGCCTCTGCTTAGAACAGGATTTGTTTTGTGGGCATGCTTGTAAGTGAGCAGAACATCATACTCAATTCTAGAAGGGTTTCTACAGAAAGAAACACACTTTGTTTCTCATACTGGGAAATATGGCAGAGACAACTTCTCAGCTGTGCATAGAAAGGGCACATTCCCCCATGCATGCACTATTCACTGTTACAAGAAGCCTGTCGATCTGTGTTCCCTGCAGGTAAGTCTTCCTCCTTCCAATCCGTCTATCCAAGTTACCCCACCTCCTCTAAACTTCTTTACTGTTATCTCTATTATTCGTCATTAAATGCAAGTTGTCCTCTGACCTATTTTCAGAGACAAGGTGCAAATCTCACTCTTATTTATGTTTTCTATAGTGCCCAGCACAGTGAAATACTAAATCAATAAATACTGTTTCATTGAGTTATTTTACAGGTAACAGAAGAGGATTCTGAACTGTTTGGAATTGAACACTTTAGAGCAAACGTACCTTTTTGTGAGGAATTAATTCCAAAGAGGCTTGATACACCTGTCTTGTCCTCTCGGGATCCTGTATTAGTATAAGAAATTTTCACAAAATATTGAAGTCTGTTGCTAGCACTAGTCTTACCAGCTACTAATTTTACAGGTATTAGTAAAAATATACACCCCCAACATTGAATATGTTTTCACAAGTTGCTACTTTCAAACCCTGATTCCATTTATAATCAAAAGTATAAACTACCTTGGCCATCAAACTTTGATTTAGAATCACCAACAATATAGCCATCAGACTCTGAGTGCTTCTTTGTAGAAAGGCTTTTTGCCTGATAGCAAAAAGAAAAAGATGTTTTATAGTCTCAGATCAGCAGCAGCAGGTTAACCTTTTCCTGTTAACTTACATATGATCAATTTCTGAAAACACTACTTGATTTTTCTAAAAGCAAAAATGTACAATCTAGTTGTGATCCCTACTTGTGAGAGGGATATGCAGCCCAGGAAACTGCATATCATTAAACCAAGAGCTGGTTCATCGTCTGCTTTCCAGTTCCAAGGGATATCTTCTGGTGCCTCATGGTTTAAAAGCCAAACCAAAGCAAACAAAAAAACACCTCACAGGGTACCACAACAAGCCCAGAGTTTCGAATGTTGCAGAAAGACTACACTGGGGTACCAAAAAAATGTATAGACATTTTAAGTAATATTAGCTGAATTCAGAAGTGTCTAGATGTTGATGGTAACCACTTTGAGCACCTCCTGTAATTGCAGAAATCTAACGTAACTTATATTTATCTTAGTATTATAATAGTTTTTTTCCTTTCTTAAAATGTGTATACGTTTTTTTTGACACCCTCTGTATAACTGTACAGCTGAGTAGAGGTTTTTAAGAATTTAATATGGAATTTTTTTTTTTTTTTTTGAGTCAGAGTCTCACTCTGTCACCTAGGCTGGAATGCAGTGGCATGTTCTCAGCCACTGGAGCCTTGACTTGCTAAGTTTGGGTGATTCTTCCACTTCAGCCTTCCAAGTAGCTGGAACTATAGGCATGCACCATACCATGCCCAGCTAAGTTTTTTGGTTTATTGTAGAGACGAGGTCTCACCATGTTGCCCAGGCTGGTCACGAACCTGTGGGCTCAGGCAATACTCTCGCCTCCACCTCCCAAAACGCTGGGATTACAGGTGTAAGCCACCACGCCCAGCTAAAACTGAATTTGTTTCAAGGATCATAAATATTCACAACAGGAGAGGTATGGGGTATAGTGGGAGCCATGAACAGCTGACATGCAGTTCTGTTTTTTCACCTTTGCCTCCAGTTCTTCATAGAGTGCATAGTTGACCCAGAGATAAATGTAGCGCTTCCAGTGCCTCTTCTCCTGGATGGGCGGGACATTGGCGATGGCTCTCTCGTAGACTTCACGTACCGTCTCAGCTTCAGCATCACTTTCTACCAGGCGCAAGTAATCGAACCATGCATCGTAATTGTGGGGATTAGCCTAGGAAGACAGCCGTGTAGGAAATCAAAACAAGCCAGGTACTTGCCTGCCAGGTTATGTGAGCTGAACAAAGGTACCAGCTGACTTGTGTTATTTTAGCAACTTTTCTAAATTTTACATGTTATCTCATTTTAATAGCACTGTCCTGAGATTGCATAAATAGAAAAGAGGAAGAAATATAGAGGACAGATAATTAGCCAGATGCCCGCTTCATCTACAGCCATCACTCCCAAGATATTCAATCATTAGATGCCTATGCTTAGCGATGCCTTTGCCTACATATGTGACAGCATATCATTGTGTCTACAATAAAATTACAGTGGAATCATATCATGCTCCCAATTGCGAGAAATGCCTTTTCAATTAATAGTAATTTATCTTGAGCATATCTCACTAACCTATCACCTCATCTAACATCAGACTTAGTCCTTTGCTTGGAGACACCTTAAGTAACTTGCCTAAGCAAAAGGATTTTTAAATGCATGCCCGATACTGAAGGAAATGCTACTTTCTTTGAACTGAAATAAAAATTATGCATTACAGCCGGGCTCGGTGGCTCAGCCTGTAATCCCACGCCTTTGGGAGGCTGAGGTGAGTGGACTGCCTGAGCCCGCGGGTTCGAGACCCACCTGGGCAACTTGGCGAGACCTCATCTCTACAATAAATCAAAAAATCAGCCAGGCGTGGTAGCACATGCCTGTAGTTCCAGCTACTTGGAAGGCTGAGGCGGAAGGATCGCCGAAGCCCAGCAGGTTGAGGCTGCGGTGGCCGGAAGCAGCCACTGCACTCCAGTCTGGGCGACAGAGTGAGACTCCAACTAAAAAAAAAAAAAAAAAAATTATGCATTACAGATGAAGACCTGAGACTGGAGCCCTACCTACTATGCATCTTTCATTCAGGCAGGGAAGCTAAAAGGTGATGTGCACAAGAGAGTTTTGGGTCAGTCTTTCTGATTCTTCTATCTTCTCTCAAAAATGAGCTCAAATAGACTCTTTGTTCAAGTTCCACATGCACAGTCAGCAATCAACAACACTGCTTTCATATATGAGGGGCAGAGCCCATCCAAGGGTTGTTTATGAGCCTTTTTGGTCAGCCCCGTTTACCCCTACTTGTGTGAAAGAGCTGCCAATTTCTCACAGACACATCATCAAGAGCATCCTCACGGATAGCCCTCACCTGCTGTTGCTCGTTTTACCACAGCTTGCACTGAGCATAGTCATCTGTATTTGGCCATCCACACCAGCACTCACCTTCACTTCCTCCTCGTACTGGAATCTCCGCTTGCTCACAATGATCTCTTCAATCCCCCGCCTATCGCCAAACTTCTTCTCAAAGATGGTATAATTCTTAAAGAGTTCTTGGGCGTCTTGTTTTGAAATTCTATCCAGAGCATACTTGTAAATCACTCGTACCCTTTCAAACTGAAAGCAGACAGGACAATTACCTTTTGCAACACAATCATCTCATGCCAGTTACGACTTGGAGGGTAAATACAACATAAAATATTACTTATAAATTAGATTTTGAGGCCTCACAATGTCCAAAATAAGACTTTTTTCTCTCTTTTGCTGAACGTATTTCTGTCAGGGTGGAATGACAGGATCTTCTTGAGATCTACCTTGAATAAGTCTACTGCACCTCAAACTAATCATGTTCAAAACCAAACTTCTGTTTTCTCCTCACCAAACCTGGGTCTTTCTTTGACTTTCCAGTCTTAGCAGGCAACACCCACAGTTGTACACTTGCTCACAGTCACATCGCCAGGAGTTCCCTTGACTCCTGTCCTCTTCTCATTCCCCATGTGCACTCCTGCAACCAGCCCTGCTACTTCCTGCTGTTCCCCACAGCCCTTCCCTTCTCCCAGCCCCGCCTTCAAGCCCTGTTTCTTAGCTGGACCATTTCAAAACACTCCCCGTTGGTCTCCCATGTTCCATTTTTGCCACTTTCCCCCCAATTTACATGTAAAACATAAAACATAAACCATATCCAGCGACTCTCCCATGTGAAACCCTGCAATATTTCCCACCAGTCTCAGAGCGGAATCTGAACACCCAGCACGATCTGCTGAGTCCTTGTAGGTGAGTATCCCCAATCTGAAATGCCTGGGACCAGAAGGGTTTTGAATATCAGATTGTTTGGATTTTGGAATATTTGCATTGTATTACCAATTCAGCATCCCTGATCTGAAATCTAAATCTGAAAAGCTCCAATGAGCATCTTCTTTAAGTGCCACATGGGCACTCAAAAAGTTTCAGATTTTGGAGCATCTTGCATCTCAGATTTTCAGATTAAGAATGATCGACCTATATATGGATGAACCTCAGCCTTCCTACCACTCTCAATTCTGTGTTATCTGAACTACTTTAACAAATTATTTTCCATATATACTGGGAAAGAAGATAACTGACTGACTTGTAGGGTACTCTCTATTTTAATTCTATATTCTGTTTTCTGTTGAGGGCTTTTGGCTTTTTGCTTCCCAAGTTTATTACCTGTAAAGGTCTTTTATCAGAATGCCAAATAACTAACTCTCAGTTTACAAACATTCCAACTTAGAGGCTTAATCTTTAAACAAAGTACACCAAAATGAAGACAGTTCTAACACAATTTATGATCACTCAGCTCTGAATCTGTAGCTCAGCCACATAAGTATGCTGTTCTCTGTGAGAAACTGTTTTTGTATCTTGAAAACATTTTCCCCTAGGATAGATAAGTAAGAAAAAATGGAAATGAACTCATCGTGCACAATATGTACTCTTTTGTAAGTTGTTTTGCAACGTAATCGAGTTCCTTAAGTATACTTACCTCTTTCTGATTTTCCTCAAATTTGGCAAAGGCAACATAAAGGTGTTCATCCATATGTTCATCTCCAAAGAATTCGACAGCTCTCTCGTACACTTTCCGTGCGTGGGCAAAATAAGCATGTTTTTCTTCAAAGCGGGCGTACTTGATCCAGTTCTTCACATCAGGGTGTACGAGGACAAGTGCGGGGGTGTTAAGGAAACACCAGGCAAGACAGCATGGCTTGAAAAATAATAAACACCAAAGCCATACCAAACCCCCAAACCCCAACAATTCCAACTACAGTGCAAGGGGATAAAACACACACAGAGGTGTGAAACTAAACTGTGGCCTCTGTGAGGGCAGGGCCATGTCTTGTTCATCTGTCTTCCTCCAGGGCTTCATCAGGATTTAGTACTGGGCACAAATAACAGTTTGGAGCCAAAGAAAAATCTCCACCCTGGTTACTAGCCATGTGATCTTGGACAAGTCACCGAACTTGCTTCAGCTGTTTCTTTCTTTTTTTTGAGACGAGGTCTCACCAAGTTGCCCGGGCTGGTATCGAAACTTGGGCTCAGGCAATCCACTCGCCTTGGCCTCCCAAAGTGCTGGGATTACAGGCTGAGCCACCGAGCCCAGCCAAGCTATTTCATCTGTAAATAGAGGGAAATAATACTAACATTGTTTTCTAGCACTAAAATATAAATAAGCCCAAATTCTCACTGGGAAAGACTCAATTACCCAGACCACAAATTTTCATTTTGACCCATCTTTGTCCCTACGAAACATGTGAAGCTGATCGACTCACATGACTTTTAGCCTGGCATTAATGACTATGAGTCCTGACCATGAGGATGCCTCATGGGAGGAGCAGCACCCAGGACAATAATGGCACCACCACTCAGATCTTGTCCAAAGGATATATCGCTCATATATGGTGCGGGCTCGGTCCACCTCTTTGTATCTCAGCTCAAAGTTGATGTAGGAGTGCCAGGCTTGCTCCTCGGGCTGCCACTCCATCCATCGCTCAAATACCTGCCGGGCGCCAGCAATGTTGCCCAGCATCTCCTCCATGTACGTGTACTTGTACCTTTAAGAAAATCACCCAGAAACACCTGATGTGGTCAAAATGACTTGAGGAAAAGAATTATCTTTCCATTTACAACTTTTTCATTGCCAAACAGGAAGAAGGCTTAAAGTTTTATCTTTCCTAAAGGTTAAATCAAGCATGTTTACTCACTGAAGCATAAAACTGAAAAAGGATGAGCTATTGGGAAAAAAAGAGATTTTTTCTTAAAAACTGCCAGCTTGACAAGAAGTTTCTTATGCATAAACAATTGTAATCAGTTTTAGTTTTGATCACATAGTTCATAAACACTACGGCTATGACTGAATAGACTATGGAACATTAAAAAGCACTTCTGTGGTTAAATAAAAAGATGTAAAATAAAATGATTATAACATGAAAATAAAATAAATACACAAAAATGCAACACTTTTCTAGTCTTTAAAAGGCTGTATTGCTAGATAAGAAACTTACCAGAACTGGTTGACTCGAGGCAGAGTAGTTATGGCACGGTCCCAGATGTTTCGGGCATGGTTGACTTGGCGATTCTTCATTTCCATCTCTGCATATTTCAGCCAAAGTGTGATATTTCGATAGTCGACATCTAAAGCACGCTCGTATATGGATCGAGCCCTTAAGAAGCAAGATTTAGAGGGCATCAAAAGTAGTGCACACAACACACGCAGTAGTTATTTCAAACCATCTGCAATGTCCTGCTGCTTTAACGGGTGCCTCCCACAAGCCAGGTTCTGGGCATAAAAAGATGAAAAGATATTCTCAAGTACTTTACAAAGTCTCATAGAAAGACACACACATAATTATAATGCAATGTGAATTATGTTATAGTCAAGATCTGCACAGGAAGCAGAGAGGAAGAACGAAAAATGTCTGGTAGAAAAGACTAAGCAGTAGGCAACTCCAGTACTGAGAACTTGAGGAAAGTTCTAGTTTACCAGGAGGTCAAGGTTGGTGGGGAAGGGTGCTCATTTCAGGCAGAGAGAACAGCCAAATGTCACAGAAAGAAGACACGACATGTTCGGGGAGTAGCAAGTACACAGGCATAGTGGGGGTGGGCGTAAGGGGTAAATGCAGAAAGGCTGGACAATGGGAAGGGCCATGTAACAATTTTTATCTTCTTGGCCACTGTCTTTCAGCTGAACATTTTAATTTTTTAAAAAATCTGAATATATAGAAAGCAGATGAAGCTGTGCTCCTACAGCAATGGAGTGTGACCTAGGAGGAAGATCCACCTTTAGAGCCCTGTCCCGCCACTGCCCTCAGGTCCTACCACAGTGTCCAGGGCCCTCAAATGTATCATGCAACAAAGGTGAAAATTACTACCAAAGGCACACTCTTCTACTTGTGCTTTACATATATATATATTTTTATCTGTTAACTTATGACGTCTTTATATACAAAATTATACCTCAGCAATTTTACCTTTGAATCTCCTTTAGACTTTCTTCCCATTGTGCGTACTTTATCCAGTTACTAATCACAGTCCTGTTTTTTCTTATATTATCCTCAAAAGTCTGGAAGAAGGCAAAGGGGGTTAAATTTAAAGGGAAAATGACTAAAATGACATCATCATTCTTTGCCTATTATAAGCACTGTACTGAAAAGGTCAGTCATTTTATTCTTTCTTTCTTTATTTTTTGAGTTGGAGTCTCACTCTGTCGCCCAGACTGGAGTGCAGTGGCCGCTCCCGGCCACCACAGCCTCGACCTGCTGGGCTCAGGCGATCCTTCCGCCTCAGCCTTCCAAGTAGCTGGAACTACAGGCACGCGCTACCACACCCAGCTAATTTTTGATTTATTGTAGAGATGAAGTCTCACCAAGTTGCCCAGGCGGGTCTCGAACCCACGGGCTCAGGCAATCCACTCACCTCAGCCTCCCCAAGTGAGTGATTACAGGCTGAGCCACCGAGCCCGGCTCATTTTATTCTTATGTAAGAGAAACTACATCTTGAAATCTTTGAGGATTAAGAAACCCACTAGAGAAAGTTACAACCACAGGTATTACTCAGATATAAAAGTCTTACATATAAACAAGGAGAAAACTTAAGATATAAAGAAGTATTAGCAGAATTGTTGATATTTTCTCCTGTTGCCCATGACAACTAGCTGGACACATTCCACAACTGTCCCTAATAAAAACATGTTTTTGAATATTACCTTTATGTACTCTGGGTAATTATCAGAATTTCATACATAATTCATTGAGAATAACAAATAAACAGGTAACAACAGAATTAATGGCCTGAAATAAACATGCATTTTAGAGGGAGGTGACATCAGATCCCAAAAGTCTTCTCACAGTTCTTTCTCAGATCCCAACTCTTAACACAGAAGGCAGTACAGACAACAGTGCAGCCTTGCTAAGTATACCCCCTTCCAGCTGTCAGTTGTTCCACCTACCTTTGATCCAGCACCAAAAAGTATGTCTCTGGTGGATTCTACTCCCTTATACTTTAAAACAGAGAACTCATGGAATATCTTACATAGTTTAGCAAAATGCAGTCATCTGGCAACCAGAAGCCCTATTAGTCACGTGGCTAGAAACACTACTCATCTTGCTTTGTAGATCCTAACCAATGAAGAAGAACTTTTCAAACTCTGACCTATAACCCCTAACAATGAATAGACTGAACAATCACACTGACTGACCTTCCTCTTCCTTAGTTTGTAGTCATTTAGTTCTTCTTCATCTGTGATCTTCTGTTGCGGTGGAGGTGGAAGGAGCTCAAGTTCTCTTTCTTTAGCTTCTCTTAAGAGTTGCTCAGCGGTTATCTGTACTTCAGCTGGGGCTTTGTTTTTTACCTTTTAAGAAAGAAGACATTTCTATTTTTGGTACAGGTTCTTCACACAAGATTTAAGAAACAAATTTTTTTGTTTTTGTTTTTTAGTCAGCTATGAACCTTATCAGTACTATCATAAGATGCCCTTTTTATATGACATTCCCATTACTCCATAAGACTGAATAGAAAAAGATATATATATATATTTTTTGAGTTGGAGTCTCACTCTGTCGCCCAGACTGGAGTGCAGTGGCCGCTCCCGGCCCCCACAGCCTCGACCTGCTGGGCTCCGGCGATCCTTCCGCCTCAGCCTTCCAAGTAGCTGGAACTACAGGCACGCGCTACCACGCCTGACTGATTTTTTGATTTATTGCAGAGATGAGGTCTCGCTTGCCCAGGCGGGTCTCGAACCCGCGGGCTCAGGCAATCCACTCACCTCAGCCTCCCAAAGGCGCAGGATTACAGGCTGAGCCACCGAGCCTGGCTGAAAAAGATATTATCTTTTGTATCTTATATATGGTACATATTACAAAGCGATAGGTAAAAGTCCCAAGAGAAACAAAATAATAGTAAGCTTTCCCTTTTAGATGAGTATAAAAATATACACTTAGAGGCTGTCTAGGTAAAATTCTCACCAGATGTTTTGCCTTAACAAGACACATTCCACATCTTAGATTATTACAACCTCTATTTACAAACTTTTTCAACTTATTTGAACACCCCTGGTGGATGATTGGGTTTGGTGTTTCATGGCACTTCAAGCCAAAGGCAATATTCAATAAGCTGCTATCACCAGACTGTAAGCTTCTTGAGATCTTATAGTTGTGCTGTGCAACACAGTAGCTCTGAGTCACTGTGGTGAGTCCAAACTGAGATGGGAAGTAAGTGTAAAATACACACTGGTTTTGAGTATGAAAGAAACAATAAACTGCATTATTCAATTTTTATATTGATCACATTGAGTAATAAAACACATCATTAAAATTACTGTCACCTGTTTTTGTTTTGCTGATTTTACTTTTTACTATAGCTATGAGAAAATTTAAAACTACATTATGTGGATTGCATTATAGTTCTATTGGACCTGTGGTGCCCAATAAAAGTTTATGAAATTGAATTATAAGAAATGTTATTGACTATCACGAATGGTGTAATAACGATAATTTCAGTTCATATTTAATGAACACTAAGTGCCAGACACTTCGCTACCTGCTTTATATGCATTACCTCTGCAAGTCACCTAAACGTTATGTAAAGATCACGTTCAAGAAAGCCTCCAGGCTGGAGAAAGACTGGAGGAATGACATCTGTAGCGGCCTGGAACAAAGCCCGCCACATATTAACCTCTTGGCAAGTATCAGTCATCGATGGAGATATCAGATAATAAACCTATTATTTAATTAAACTGTGTCACTAAATAACTCCTGCCATCTCCTCTCATTCCCTCCGATATCAGCTTCCAAGCCTCAGCCTATATGTCATGTTCTCAGCAAAGTTTACTCCGAAGACCCCTTCACACAAGCCCCCCTATCCTCACCCAGGCATACTCTGCTTTGGGTCGGTGACATCCCGCAAGGTGGTCATTTTACAAGTGTTTGGCCCGGCGCTTGCTGCCCTCATTCGAGCGTAGTACCCAGCGCAGCGCCTAGCTCGGAGCATCTGGGCTGGACGACCTCACTCCTCTTCCCGGGGAAACAGCTCAATTCCCTAGCACGAAGGCCACGCCAGCGCGGGGCGCGTCCCCGTGGGACAGGAGCCCCCGCCCCACTACTGGCGCGCCTTCCCTCTCCCCCTCGGCCCCACGCGGGGTCAGCCTTCTTCCGGGACAACGCTCTCCCACCCCGGGCACCACTGGGGCTGCGGAAAACCCCGCACCCAGGCCACCTCCCGCAAGGCGCCTCGCCGTCGCCTACCTTGGCCACTTTAGGAATCCGTTGTTTCCCGGCCGCAGTGGAGGCCGCCATGGCTGCAGCAGCAAAACTCGGGGAGAACTGCCCCCCGCCCCAGACCCCAAGAATAAGGTCCCGAGGGTTCACCAACAACACAAAGCTTTCCGACAACAACCTGGATTCCGGAACCGGAAGCGGAACTAGCTGGCCTGACCTTTGGCATCCCGCACGCGCCGTGACGGAGGCGGCGCCGTTTCCATGGTAACTAGGCTGCGCGTCCTCCTTGGAGCAGTGCTGCGTCTTGGTGTTGTGGGTGAGGTGTGTCCCGCTGGCCTGCTCCGCAGCGACACGGAGACTCGGTCCAGGTCGTCGAGGCCGCAACCCCAGGTCAGTCTCCTAACTGGGATGACCGTGAGAGGACGCGTGGATTTATCAGGCTGTGGCTTCCTGCAAGGGGAGTAGGAACCAAGTTCTAATCTGGATGATCGAGAGGGAGGGACGAGAGATAGGCGAGGAAACTACAACTCCCGACATGCCAAGGGGCGAGCCGCCGCGCCTATAGGCTGTCCTGCGCTGCATTGCATTCTGGGCTTTGTAGTCTTTGCTGTTCACGCGCCCCCTTTTCTGTTTTCTGGACACTTGTGCAAAAATCACACTAAGGCTTGTAATTTAAAATAACGGAAGGTACTTTGACGCTAGATATGCTAGATATGAGTGGAAAAAATGAAAATAAATTAGAATAACTAGAAAATAGCCCAGTCTTTTGGTAAGAAACATGTTTAAATTCCCTGTGAGAGTGCCTTAATTCAGTGTCCTCAACTGTAAAACGAGAATAGTAATAACTATTTCGCTAGGATTAAAGAGAAAAGTCTATATAAAATGTTCAGTAAATTTTTTTTTTTTTTTTGAGTTGGAGTCTCACTCTGTCGCCCAGACTGGAGTGCAGTGGCCGCTCCCGGCCACCGCAGCCTCGACCTGCTGGGTTCTGGCGATCCTTCCGCCTCAGCCTTCCAAGTAGCTGGAACTACAGGC
>CAUYQG010176499.1:0-30284 GCA_963574415.1 Tarsius wallacei | reverse complement strand
TGTGGTGATTTCTAAAAGAACTAGACATTGATCTTCCATATGATCCAGCCATCCCCCTACTGGGAATATACCCAGAGGAACTCAAATCATTCTACCAAAAAGATACCTGCACATGCATGTTTGTTGAGCACTAATCACAATTGCAAAAACAAGGAACCAACCATGCTGCCCATCGAAACTGGACTGGATTAAAAAAATGTGGTACATACACACAATGGAATATTAAGCAGCCTTAAAAAAGGACAAATGTATGGACTTTGCAGCAACTTGGATAGATTTAGAGTTTATCATACTTAGTGATCTATCACAGGAACAAAGAAAAGAGTGCCACATGTTCTCACTCATAAGCAGACCCTGGATATTTATCATAATACAATAAGAAAGGGATTGGCAGTAGTAGGATACTTCCAGGGTGGGTGGTGAAGGGGACAAAACATCAATAAAGGTACCTGATCTCACACCAAAGTGTCTATCAATGGGAGGCCCAAACTTCACTGTAAAACGACCACTTGTATATCTAATCCTGAATTGTACCCCATGTCTTTAAAATAAAATTAAAATTAAAAAAAGATATCCCATGCTCATAGATTGTTAAAATTAATATTGTTAAAATGATATATTATCAAAAGTTATATACAGATACAATGCGATCCGTATTAAAATACCAATGATATTCTTCACAGAAATAGACATAAAATCTTAAAATTTGTATGTAACCACAAAAGACCCCAAATATCCAAAGCAAACCTGAGCAAAAAGAAAAAAGCTGAAGGCATCACATTATTAGACTTCAAAATATAATGCAAAGCTATAGTAACCAAAACAGCAATGCATTGGTATAAAAACAAACACATAGACCAATGGAATAGAATAGATAACCCAGAAATTAATTTACGTATCTATTGCCAACTGATTTTTGACAAAGGTGCCAAGTACGCTCATTGGAGGACAGAACAGTTTCTTTAATAAATGGTGCTGAGAAAACTAAGTATCCATATGCAGAAGAAGGAAACTGAACTTCCATCTTTCACTCTCTATGAAAATCAACTCAACATGGATCAAAGAGCTAAATGTAAGACCCAAACCAATACAAATATTAGAAAAACATAAGGGAAACATTTCAGGACATTGGTCTGGGAAAATATTTTATGAATAAGACCTCATAAGAATAGACAACAAAAGAAAAAGCAAACAAATGGAATTATATAAAATGAGAAATCTTCACAGCAAAGGAAACAATCAACCGAGTGTAAAGACAATATACAGATTGGGAGGAAATATTTGCAAAGAACTCATCCAACAGAGGATAAGTATTCAAAAGATACAAGGAATTCAAATATCTAAAAAACTTTGGTTAAAAATGGGCAAATGATATAAACAGACTTAAAAAAAAAGACATTGAAGTGAACAACAGGTACATGAAAAAAAAAGTTCAACATCACTCATCGTCAGGCAAATGCAAATCAAAACCACAATGAGGTATCATCCCTCCCCAGTTAGGATGACTTTTAGCAAAAGGACAAAACAAATAACAAATGCTATCAAGGACGTAGAGAAAAGGGAACTCTTATACATTGTTGGTAGGAATGTAAACTAGTATAGCCACTAGGGAGAACAATATAGGGGTTCCTAAAAAACTACAAATAAAAATACCAAAAAACCACAAATAGAACTACCATATGATTCAGCAGTCCCACTACTGGGCGTTTATCCAAAAGAAAAGGAATCAGTATATTGAAGAGACATCCCTACTCCCATGTTTATTGCAGCGAATATATTAACAATAGCGAAAATATGGAATCAACCCAGGTGTTCAACAACAGTTTGAATGGATAAAGAGAATGTGGTTTACATACACAATGAAATACTACTCATTCATGAAAACGAATGAAATCTTATTATTCTCCGCGACATGGATGGAACTGGAAGACATTACGTTAAGTGGAATAAGCTAGGAACAGAAAGTTAAACACCACATGTTCACACTCATATGTGAAAGCTAAAAAAGCTGATCTCATAGAAGTATAGGCTGGGACGTTTACAGGGAAGGGAGGATAAGGGAGAGATTTGTTAAAGGATGCAAAATGACAGCTAGGTAAGAGGAATAAATTCTAGTGTTTTAGACCACTGTAGGGTGACTATAGTTAACACTAACAAATAGTTTTAAATAGATAGAAGGACAGTTTGGAATGTCCCCAATACAAATACTTGATAAATGTTCAAGTTAATGGATATACTAATTACCCTGATCAGATCACTATAAACTGTATGTATTGAAACATCAATATGTAATCCATGAATATGTACAATTATTCTTTGTCAATTAAAAAACTAAAATTAAAAAATCACATTGCATAATTTAAATTTGTCTTAAGAAAGAAAACCTAAAGACAGTAGAGAGAAAGAAATAATAAGGATAAGAGTAAAAATAAATTAAAAATAACAATAGAAAGGATATATGAAACCAAAAGTTAATTATTTAGAAAGTTTAATAGAACAAAAAGAATAAACAGAGAGAGAGAGAGAGAGAGAGAGAGAGAGAAAGAGATCCCAAACAATGAGAGGCATGAAAAAGGCACTTAGCTACAGATATAACAGGTTTTAAATTCAAGAATTCTAGCGACAATTTTGTAACATTACACTTGAAAAATCAGATAACATGGATAATTATCATATAATTATATAATTACAAAAAACTGCTTCATGAAGCTATAGAAAATCGAATAGGTCTATAACGATGAACAAATTGAGTAGGTAATTTAAAGCTGTCCATCTAAAAACAAGACCAGCATCATGTGATGCTAGAAGTAAATTCTACCTCTTTAAAGAATTAAAAATCTCAGTCTTATACAAGTGATTACAGAAACTAGTGAAAGAGAGAATGCTCTCCAACTTATTTTGTGTGGCTAGTGTTACATCAGTAACAAAATCAGGCAGTGACAATAAGATAATCTTTAAAAATTAGAGAATAAAAGAATAGAGGCTGGGTGTGGTGACTCACACATGTACTCCCAGCAGTGGGAGGTGGAGGCGAGAAAATTGATTAGCCTGGGCAACTTGATGACACCTCATCTCTACAGTAGTTAAAAAAAAACTAGAGGTGTGGTGGTGCGTGCCTATAATTCCAGTTACTTAGAAGGCTGAGGCAAAAGAATCACCTGAGCTCAGCAGGTCAAGGCTGCAGTAGCCCTGATCATGCCACTGTACTCCATCCTGGACAACAGAGTGAGATTCCGATTCAGAAAGAAAGAAAGAAAGAAAGAAAGAGAAAAAGAAAAAAAAATTTAGTGACCATTTGTATATAACAGAGTCCAAATAAAAAAATACATCATTAACAGTGTGAGTTTGTCCCAGAATTCAAGGGTTGCTAAACATCAGAAAACTCCATGAACACAATTTCCATATAAAGAAATTAAAAGAAAAAAACCACATGATTTTTTTAGTAGGCATAGAAAATGTATTTAGTAAAAACAGAATCTCTATCTATCATCTATCTATCTATCTATCTATCTATCTATCTATCTATCTATCTATCTATCTACCTATCTATCTATCTATCTATCTATCATCATTTATCTATTTTTGAGTTGGAGTCTCACTCTGTCGCCCAGGCTGGAATGCAGTGGCACGCTCCCAGTTACTGCAACCCCGACCTGCTGGGCCCAGGCCATCCTTCTGCCTCAACCTTCCAGGTAGCTGGAACTACAGGTGCATGCCACTACACCCAGCTAATTTTTTTATTTATTCATAGACAAGGTCTCGCCAAGTTGCCCAAGCTAGTCTTGAACCCCTGAGCTCAGGCAATCCTCTGCCTTCCCCCACCAAAATGCTGGGATTACAGGCTGAACAACTGCACCTAGCCTGAAACCCATTTATAATAAAACCTTCTGACAAACAAGAAAAAAGAACTATATTCTTAATCTGATAAAGGGAAAAATCTATCAAACACTAAAATATATATTATACTCAATGAATGATGAGATATTAGACACATTTCATTTAAAATTGGTATGAGGCATAAATGCCTGTCATTACCTCTTTTATTCAATATTGTGCTGGATGCCCTAGCCTACACAGTAAAATAAAAAAAGGAAAAGCTATATTAGAATTACTGCTTTAAAAAACCCCACAAAAACCTGTCATTACTCACAGAAAACATCATTGTCTATACACACAAAGGAACTCTACTCTGGAATCAATTTGAGACATCATTTTATAACTAATAAAGTCTAGTCAGGTAGCTGGGTATATGATTAGTGCACCAAAATAATCCTCCACAATTATTTTAAATATATCAATTACCATGACCATAAAACTTAACACTATATCAAGAAATTAATCTAAAGAAAAAAAAGACTCTGAGATTTAGAAAAAATAATCAAATACTTAATTGAAAAAGATGTTTTCAAAACCCTGACCAACAACAAAAAAAGCACATTTATAAATGGAAAGTCTCAATATTGTGAAGATATCAGTTTTAATTCACATTAATATATAAATCTAATGCAAGACCTATCTAAGGCACAATGTTTTTTTATTTGTTTTGCTGTGTGTATGTGGAAGTTGACTGGCTGATTGATATTCATACAAAAGAGCAAGTTTTAAAGAATAGCCAAAGCAATTTTAAAGCAAAGAACAAGATTGGGAGAATTGCCATATCAGGCAGTATAATTTTATAAAGTTATAGTGATTAAAATACAGTGGTATTGACAGGGATTAAAAAAACAGACCAATGGAAGAGAATAAGGAACACTGAAATAGACCACAAACAAAAGAAAATGACATGTGACAGGGTATCATAAAAAATCAATGAAGGAAGATATAGACTAATCAATAAAAGATGCTAAGACTATTGACCACCCTTGTGGAATAACATAAGATCTTTGCTTATTACCATATAAGTTTCAATTCCAAGTTTATTAAAGATCTAAATAGGAAAAATCAAGACTTTAAAATTTTAAATAAAATATAACAGTCTGTCCAGAAGACTTTCTTTAAAAGGGACACAAAGGCCGGGTGTGGTGACTCAAGCCTGTAATCCCAACACTTTGGGAGGCCGAGGCAAGAGGATTGCCTGAGTCGGCGGGTTTGAGACCAGTCTGGGCAACTTGGTGAGACCTCGTCTCTACAATAAAAATCAAAAATTTAGCCGGGCGTGGTAGCCTGCGCTTGTAGTTCTGGCTACTTGGAAGGCTGAAGCTGAAGGATTGCTGGAGCCCCGCAGGTTAATGCTGGCGTGGCCGTAAGTGTGCCACTGCACTCCAGCCTGGGTGATGGAGTGAGACTCCAACTCAAAAAAACAAAAAACAAAAAACACCAAAACACAACAAACAAACAAACAAGCCAAAAAAAGGACACAAAAACTGTGCAGTAAAATTGAAAATTTGATGTATTTGACTACATGAAACTTACAACTTCTCTAAAACAAAGATACACAAACTGAGATATAGTTTATGTTTAAGCTATAGACTAGAGAAAGATCTTTGCAATGCATATAAATAAGTGCATAAAGAAGTTTACAAAATAATAAGAGAAATACAAATGACTCAATAGAAAAATTGGCAAAAGATATATACAGGCAATTTATAAAAGAGAAAATGCAAATGGTCAATAAACATATGAAAAGATGCTTGACTTCACAAGTAATCAAGAAAATGCATATTTAAGCAATGATTTGATACCATTATCTACCATCATACAGGCAATATACTGAAAAGAAAATCTCCCAGTTACCGTGCTGGCGAGGCAGTGGAACATTAAGATATTTTCTACACTCTTGATGGAAGGGTAATTTGCTACAAATGCTTTCAAGAGTCATTTGGCAATATGTAGTAAAGTTGAATATACAAAAGCTCTTGTACCCAGTCATTCCATGCCTCTCTCTCTCTGCCATGTGTGTATCTAAAGAGAGGTTAATCTCTGCAGCATCATTACTAATAACGAAAAACTGGAAACACCTTAAACAGGATCATGAGTGAATATTAATATCCAGTGGTATATTGATACAATTGATATATGTGGTATACGGATATAATACACTGGTATAAAGAAGAGAGAAGGGGTAAACTGACTACAGCTACATAAATCCCCAAAACATACTGTTGAGAACAAAAAAACCAAGAAGTTTGTGAGATATATCAACATGATCAGTGTGATATGATTTTTATGGCGGTTAACAATGTGTAAAATAATACAGTATATTATTTTGTACTAATCATGTCTTTTTATTCTGTAATTTTGATGCTTCGCTGATCCTGGAAGGACTGCCCCTGCCAGGGCAATCTAATTCCTAGAGATAGCCAACAACTGGCCTGTGAGTGCACCTTTCATAAGCAAATCAATTAATCTAGAGTTCACACTCCCAGCCATCCTCTTTACAGGGTTCTTACACTCTGGGCCACTACTCCCCTGCCCAAATCACACCAGGGACAGGTATCAGACAACTAGGGATAGCCCCTAAACCCTAGAGTCTGCTGAAGTTATTCAAATGAAGCAATCTCAGCCTATTTAACCTCTCACCTGTTCCCATGGACACCACAATAAAAGTTATTGCCTGCATTTCCCCCTTGCTTCCTCTGTCTTTTGACTGACTCTGGTACTTCCTTGTGTCCCTTCTCCTATCCTAGGTTGCAATCCCTTTTTCTTGGGATCTGTGAGCATAACAAATTGTGTTTTCATTGTCAGTCGTCCCTGATCTGTTGGCCTTATCATCATACCTGAATAATAATAAAGCCTATATTTTAATACATGTTTAGAGATGCATATATATTTATTAAAAGGAAAATAAACTCTGGGAATGACCAACACCAAAATCAGCATAGTTTCCTCTGTGACAAGAAGAAAAGGAAAACAACTATGTCTAAAATATATCACATTAAAAAAATAATAACTAAATATTTATGACCAAATGCTAAGACTTGGCAAAGTTGAGAGGTGTCTTATGGATGTTTAGTATATTATTCTCTATACACCATGTTTGAAATTTTCCATAATTAATTTTTCAAAATTGAAATTCCCACCAGGCCACATTATTAATTTCTTTCTTTTTTTTTTTAAACAGAGTTGTCTAAAAGTATCATCACACCATTCTTGTCAGAGGACACCTTTATCCCATTCTGTAAGGGGCATAAAGTGCCTGAATGATTTCCATAAAGATATAACAATTCACCAAGATGACTCTAAAATTTTTTTTTTCACTATATTGCAAGTTACTCAATGTCTTTTCCATGATAAATGAGGTGGGTGAGATTTATACTTTCTTCCTTGAAACTGAGAAGCTTTAGGATTCCCTGGAACTCTGTCTCTGTTAAAAACATTTCATATCTTGGGCAATTCATTCACCCTTGGCCAAATTTAATTTCCCTTTCTGGCTTAAAGCAGAATGGTTTAAAAGATTCCATAAAAAGCTTTCTGGCAGTCTGGAAAACAGCCAATATTCTTTTTGAGGAAGTTGCCTTTTTATGATGGCCCAAGTGTAAATGACACTAGGTTCTGTGTTCTTTGAATTTCACACAAGTTTAAAAATTAAAGCGAGAACAGCTTGGCAAAGGATATACAGAAAAGCAATTGATTATCTTTCTGACCTCAAACTGCCAAGAGCTTTTGTGCTTCACACGCTTTAGGTCAAACTTTTACCCCATTTAACTTCCTGGGAATATGTTTAGGAAAATGATACAAAGAGGTAGATTGAACTAAATAAGCAAATCATCCAGAAACAGAGTCTATATAACTAGAAATGAGTTTTTACCATGACTCAGCAGATGACTACCCCTTTAGAATCATTTGCAAGTCTAATCGGTTGCATTTCCCATGTTGTTACACATGGGTTTTGAAGTTAGGTGGGGGCAGGGAATAGCAGTCATTATGTAGGAAGGGGTGGTTTCCATATATAATTTGACCTTGAATTGAACATAAAAAAAATATTTTCTACATTTTGGCATCCGTCCTAACTACCCAGAACAATAAAATAGATACAAGTGTCCCATATCTTCATGTGAGGTGCTGGGTGACTATAAAATATAGAGAAATTGGTTCAGTCCGCATTAGCCCGTCACCCAGCTTCGCTCTGTATATGTAAATGTAAACAGTTCACTGGGGATCGCGCAATAGCTTTGATGTTTGTTCCTATCAAATCTCATGTTAAAATTTGATTCCCAGTTGTTGGAGGTGGGGCCTAATGGGAGGTGTTTGGGTCATGGGGCTGAATCCCTAATGCATGAATTAATGCTGTTCCTAGGGGTGGGATTGTGAGTGAGTCTCACTCTATTCTCCCAAACTGGTTGTTATAAAGAGCCCGGCACTTCCTCCCTCTTTCTTGCTTTCTTTCTCATCATGTGATGTCTCCACCTGTTGATTCCACTTCATCTTCTGCTATAGTGGAAGAAACCTGAGGCCCTCACTAGGAGCAGATGCCAAATTATGAACTTTTCAACTATCAGAAACATGAGTTAAATAAATTTTTTTGTCTTTATTAATTACCCAGCTTTAGATATTCTTTTATAACAACACGAAATGGACTAAGAGAGGTTGCAAAATCTCACAGTTCTTGGGAGAAGTGTTTCAGTGTTCTCTACGTCCCTCTTCCACAGTGTAGAAGGGATGGGTTTCCTTCATCTTAATTCTCACATGTGAGAAGCATTGGGAAAACTAATTAAAGGGGTTGATATGCATTTCCTGAAGTTTGGGGGGTGCAGTACTGGAACATGACTCAGGTCTGACCTTTAAAGGTGAGAAGTGGCCAGTTGCCTTGGGAGAGAATTACAGGTTCATGGACAATTACAGGTTCATGGACAATGGGGAGAAAGTGTGCATTTCCCCATGAGCCAGACCTGGACCTAGCAGAAGGGAGCTGGGCTGTTCATTCTGAGAAAAGTGGACTTACCTATATAGTGAACTGATACCACAAGAGAGGCTATGTGGAACTGACTGCTGGAAGCTGGTAGGAGGAGGTACTACTCTTTCCAGGGGTTACAGATAAAGGGAGGTCTCCAGTGTGAGAAATCCTGATGAGCTCACAGGAACCCTCATGCTAAGAGGTATCTGCCACACCTAGGGGGCCCAAGCCAGATGTCCGCTGCACCACTATTGTTAAATCCAGTTCCTTTCCCTTCAATCTTTTTCCATTCTGGTTCCAAACCAGGTGGGACCAGAAACAACAGCAACTGGAAGAGGAGGTAGAATGGGGAAGAAAAAAGAAATTCCTTCTTCCTTACCAGTTGTGGGTTTCCAAACCTGAAGCGAGCCCATGCAGTGGCATAGAGAAATTTAAAATAGGATGAAAGAGTGGGGCTTTGGACTTTTACTACATTTATGAGACTGAAACAGCTATTGAGCCTGCCCATAAGTTCATCTGGAGTGTGAAAAAAAATGAGTCAACAGAGTGGGTTTGCCTACACCATGATCAATATGCTTTGGTTTTTGTGTTGATGAAAATCTTCTCCAAGTCTTCCTTTGTAAAGCTTTATCTGTGGGAGAAAAAGTTTTATGAACTGAAATGGGAGAAGAAATGGAAAACATTCTTATTCCTCCCTCTTATTTGGTTCTTACTGCACGAGCTATTGATGAGCAATTTTTAGGGGAGAGAGGGCAATTTGGCTCTACCTTTTGGCACAGTTTAAGATAGCCAAGAAACATTTGCAAGTCAGGGACCCAGTCATAGGGATTGCCCACATAGTACCAAAATGGCTGGTTGAAGTGGGGCGATCCCATTGTCTAGATAAGTCTCCATTAGACTATTTATTCAGCTGAATGTCCAGATAATCTGTCTCATGTACACATTGCTTCAGGCCATTGTGTCACTCAATTCACAATGCAGGGTGTTTTGCTGAAGAAAGAAAGTTTATGTTTACAAGAAAGAAACGCATGAGGCAGGTACCACTTTAAGCCCTGCTCCAATCACACCTCATTGTCCCCTGAGTCTCCATGACTTCCCCTCAACAACCTTTCCTGAGTGGTGATTCTTCACTTTTATTGTCTCCCAGTGAACAAGTGCTTTCTAATAGCTGTTTTGAATCTGCTTTCCTTTTATTTCCATTTATGTCCCCTTATCTCAACATCTGTGCTGGGCTGATGAAAGGGATGTAGGCACTACTATTTGCTGTATATCGCTCCTGACTTTATCTCTTCCTCAGTACAACCTTTACATCAAGGTTGTGGAGAGTTTTCTTCCTGACTCCCCCCTCCCTTGTTTGCATTGTCTGGTTATGGAATTGCTCTCTTTACCACATTTGATCACCGTTTGTTCACAGTTTGTCTTCTTACCTGAATCTGATACCTGATTTATAACCCATTTATATGTGAATGCTCTGGATGAAGAAGCCATGTAGTGAAAAGAAAAGATCACTAGGGTCAAAAATTAGAAGTCTGAGCTTTATTCTTGCTCTGCTACAAGATACATAAATGACTGGGCAGAGTCAAGTCCCATTTGTAAACTGTAGGGGTTGGGCCAGATGACCTCTAAGAACCTATAAGATACATTTTACAATGTGGTTAAATAGTGGAATCCTCTTCAAGTGCTCTCTTGTTTCAGCTTTATTCTACTTAAAGAAATAGAAGTAGTTTGTGCTAAGTTCTCAAGATAGAAGGAAGCCCATCTTCTTTTTTTTTTTTTAGTCAAGGTCAACATCTCTTGACCTTCTTTCCCATTTATCTGCCACCACCCAGTACAGTCCTTCATCCCCTCATGTCTGCAGCCTTGGCTGTGACCTACTAACAGGTCCTCTTTCTCTGGTCTCTACTGTCCAATCTGTCTTATCTCACATGATCAGAGTGCTCCTTCTAAACACTGCTTGCCATGATAGTCTCCCACTGAAAAGCAAGACAAAACAAAAGCCAACAAAAATTAGTAACATACAAAGCCTCTGAGATTGCTCACCATTGCCTCTAGAACTCTTAACTTATTGGTCATTTTCTTGAGGCACTTCACAATCTGCCTACACTTGCTTTTCAACTAAAAGTTCTACTACTTTCTGAATGTAAACTCAAATCTAGTCAGGCTCTCATGATTTATTGGCTTGTGTTATATTTGTACTAAAATCCCAGCCTTCCTAAGTATGTGGGATCATTCCATAGAGTAGGAACATGCCTGGATTCCAAAGTCTTGTCACAGTGCTTTGCATATTTCAGGAGCTGATAAATATTAGAAGATGTGGGATGAGGTTCATACTGACAATTGCTCTAAGCTTAAGGCATTTGAGCATCTCATAAGCTAAACCACAAAAATTTTTAGGCCCTTTAAAATAATTCCAACCATACAAACCAGTTTTGTTCAAAACAGCACCTAGAGCATATATTAATTATGGAAAAGGGATCTATCTTATTCTAAGAAATTCTTTCTATATATTTTTTACCAAGTAACTTGGTAAAAAAAGATATAGAAAGAATTTCTTAGAATATGAGAGAACAATTGATATAAAGAAGAAACAGTGAATTATTGGCCCATGAATATAATCTAGCCCAAGACATTTTTTTTCCAGCTCACACAGTTCTTTAAAAAATTGAATTGGTTGCCAGTACTTCAAATTGTAAGAGTTGATCTAAAATCTCAAATTTATGGCAGAAACTTATGAAGATACTGTGCAGAAGATTTCACAACACTGGGCTACATTCTCACATAATCACTACTGGCTACAGTTAAGTGATGGGTGATGCCTAAGGTGTGGCATAAGTTGCCAGTTGGTTAGAGTCCTGACTGGTTTCTTCTGAGTTTGGATTTCTGGTGCCTGAAAAGATACAATCTGAATGGGCTTGAATCTCAACCCTGGCTGCACTTCATAATCACCTGGGGGAGATTTTAAATATTGTGAATGCCTGAGCCTCTCCCCAGGAGATCTGTGTGCCATCAAGCATTCTTATTTTAAAATTTCTCAGGTGATTTTCATGCATAACCAAAGTTGAGAACACCTTCTTTAGAGGGATGGCACAAAGAACCCACAGCAAGCTCCTCTGACTAGTAGTTAGGGACTTGGCAACCCACTTTGGACATGATGGCAAAGGTTTTTTACAAAGCTACTCCTAATCGAAACCTCTCTCCTTACAGAATGTGGTTAAAGCACCATGTAAGCAGTTGCTTATAAACTGAGAGGGATGGGAAACCCTCCATTAACACATAACTGTGATTCACTGAAATAACACAAAGAAAGAGAATATGTACACATTCCTTTGGGCATCCTCTTCAATGGAGCTTAGATTTTTTTTGGTAACTGCTACTGGATTAGGTGGAAAGGACTCTTCCACCTCAGATGTACAGTGTAGTGAATAAGAGTAGATTACATAATAGCAAAGGAGGAGAGCATTGAACGGAAATGAGATAAGTAATTTAGAGGGGAATTCAGGATACAGAACCAGAGCAGATCGAAAGAGTCAAACAGCATCCACTTGTTCTTTAGATAAATATTTAATGTATTCCTATTCATATGTCTGACACTGTTCTAGGCCCTGAGGACACGATGGGAAAAAAAGACAAAGTATCTGCCTTAATGAGCTTATGTTCTAGCCAGGGAAATAAGCAGCATGAAGTATTTTTTAAAAAAACAAGTATAATCAGAGGGCAATTACTTGGAATGACAAGAGGGTCAATTATGTATAAAGTAACAGGGATAAAAAAGAAAAGTTCATTCTTTTAAAAATCACATACATATGCATGGATAGGTAGATGAATGGATGAAGAGGGAGAGGGAGGTAGGGAAGGAGGAAGGTATACATGCGTGGTTATTCACTTACAAATTATTTTTGAACACCTACTACATGATACACATTATCTAAGATTCTTGGGTAAACAGTGGAGAGTAAGACACGTTTTCTTCCCCACAAATTCTATTGAGATAGTTGTATGCAATCTAATAATGATAGTATAGAGAATGTGGTGATGATGACAATGGTGGCATTTAGGCTTGCTATGTCAGGCACCGTGCTACATATTTCACCTCCATTAAATGAAGGGGGACCACCAAAACCCCAGAATCTATTTATTAAAAAATTGTGTATTTATGCTTACATGTTTAAACTCAGTCACCTTGAACATATTCTCTGTTTGATGCACTACACCTATTAAGATACTTTTTCCACTGCTCAGAACAGCTTTTGAACTCATCAATTTGATGCTGTTTGGTGTTTCTGCCGATTTTTGTTTTACCTCTTCCACGTCAGCAAAACGTTTTCCACTGAGGACTTTTTTCATCTGGGGAAACAGAAATAGTCGCTTGGGGCAAGATCGGGTAAATGGGGATGGGGGAGGGGGAGTCACGTCGTTTTGGGTCAAAAACTGCTGAACTCAGCATAGTGTGGGCAGGTTGTTCATGTAAATCACTCGTCATGAAATGGGCAAAAGTGTTGAAGGAATTTCCAAACAAAAAAAATTCACTGAGGCTGAACAACGCTAGCTGGTACACTGAAGTGGACCCTTACCTAGCAGAGAAAGCCTATATTACAAGGGGCCCACCGTCCAAAAATTAATTCTTTTTTGGGGGGGTCTCTCCCATATAATATAAACCTCAAAACCACCTTGTGAAGTAGGTAACTATACTTGTGTCCACTTATAAATAAGGGCATTGAGGTAAGAATTTTTTAGTAACTTGATCAAGGACACATCTAAAAGGGGGCAGATCTAGTTAACAAACCCACGTCTAGTCGCAAAGTACATGTTCAGAAGCTTGTGTATATATGTGGTGCAGGGAGATAAGAGAATGGTATCCAGGGTCGGTAACATCTTGATGAGGGCAAGTGCAATGAATGACAACAAAAACAGTTCTGGAGCTTAGATGTTCTCTTTAAAAAGCAGGACCAGGTAAGCTAGTTTAGAAAAAAAAAAAAAAAAAGACAACAGTTATCTGAGATAGTGCTGGAAATTTGAAGAAACACAAAGATGCTCCAAGAAGGAGAAAGGAGAAATTTTACTAGAAATTCCTCTGGGGAACACTCTGTTATCAAATTAACTCAGAACTGGGTTTTTGTTACTCTAGATTCTCCACATTGATCTGGTTAGAATTTAGGGTTGCCCTTACTTTTACTCTGTCAGAGTGAATAAACGGAACTTCACATTAATGACTCACTGTAGTCTCAGACAATATGTGATAGATGGCATCTAAAGCAGTTCTCTTGGTTCCCTTTTTAATGTCAACCTGATTTAACTGTGATTTTTATTGACAACATTTAACTCAAGATGCAATAATGAAAGGCGACTGTCACATAAAGGTCAGTTTAGGGTACTTCTGCTCAAATATAGGAGGATTAACTAGGGATAAACTTCCTTCTGGAATCTATGAATTCCAGTTGACTGACAATCACCAAAAATGAATCTGCAGGAAAGCTGATCACTGTTCCATGAACCAAAGATAAATTTAGGTCTTTCATAATGCACTTAAAACTAATTTCCGTTTTCTATTTAAAAGTTTCACACATTTAATCAGAAAGCATATGCGTTGAATAATTATCTTTTACTGACTGTGTAAAATGCAAATGTCGAACATTCAAATGAACTCTGTTAGAAACAAGAACAAATGCATAAAACTATTTATAATAGATTCAGAAGAAAGTGAACAAGACTTAGTGCTCAGAATGCAACCCTGTACTAAAATTCACTTCTAAGATAATAAATATTTTATTATATAATTTTGAAGATTTATTTATTTAATTATTTAATGTTTGTGGTGATAACCTGATGATATCTATACCTATTTTGCAAAAGCAACATGTATTTTGACAAAGGGGAAATTTTCTTGAAGAATTTAATTTCCTCTATGGAGATGGAAAGAAAGCATTTTTAAAGCACTATTTATTTTAAATACGGACCAGAGATTTTTCTAGAAATCAAGATAAATAACTGCTTTGCATCAGAGGAACATAACATAATATCAAACATACGTTCTGTTTCTCTAGATACCAACTATTAGTCCAGAGCAGGGCCTGAATAAATAGCATACATGCTGAATTAGAGGAAAAGCAATGTTTGTCTTTTATAATACTTAACTGGTAAAAATAAATAGCAGTGGTCAACAGAAACACAAAGACTCTTCATTAGACAATACTGAAATGTATAAATGGTCATCCCTAGAGTAACCATGTGTGACATCATCCCTGCTGCAGTGAGACTATAGAATTAATATCTCGCATTTAACAAAGAGCGTGTCATTAATTTCCAGAAGACAAGAATATATTTCATGTTATTCTAAGAATGAGGTCTGTATCTTGATTTTTGACATTTCCTAATTTGACAGCAGCCATTGATCTAAGAAATAAAAGTTCCCGTGAAAAAGTGTTTTTGCACCAATGTAAGTCTGAAACATGTGGAGAAAAACTGAGTCGCTGCTGGTGGGGATGCACATTTGCATGGTCTCCACAAGGCTTTTCTAATTCTGAACTGTGCAAATCAAACAGATTCTAGTTAGTGGGGACACTGGTCATTTGAAAGGGGCTTAGCTTTGGCTAAGAGGAAGAAAGAGCAAGGAAATGAACTAACATTTATTGAAGACCTGCTATGCCCAGTTATTGTTCAAGGCTTTTTGCAACATGATCTTGTTTTATTTCTCACTGTAGTGCAACATAGCAAGTTTGCTTTTTAAAAATAACAAATAGTAAAAGTGTGCGTGTGTGTGTTTAAGTTTGAACCCATGCATACATTCATGTAATCACCACAATTAGGGGACAGAACAGTTCCTTCACCACAGAACTCCCTTGTGCTGTCTGCCCCTCTACTTTTAACTCCTGGTTAAAGAATAATCTGTTCTCTATTACTAGACTTTTGCCTTTTCTAAAATGTTATGTAAATGATATTATACAGTATCTAACCTTTGAAGCTGGCTTCTTTCAGTTCATTTGAGACTCATCTATTTTGTTGTGTAGGTCGATAGTTTGTTCTTTTTTTATTGCTGAGTAGTATTCCATTGTGTGGATATACCACAATTTGTTTACCCATTCACCTGCTGAAGAACATTGGGTTGTTCCTATTTGGGGGCAATTATGTATAGAACTGCTATAAACACTTATGTGCAGGTTTTTTGTATGAATATAATTTTTCATCGATACCTAGGAGTTATCTGGCATGTGGTAAATGTAAGTTTTACTGTATAAAAACTTGCAAAATTGTTTTCCTGAGCAGCTATACTATATTGAATTCTCACTTGCTATTTATGAGTGTTCCAGTTGCTAGCATGCAATAGTGTCAGTTTTGTTTTTGTTTTTAGCTGTTCGCATAGCTGTATAGCTTTATTACATTGTAGTTTTAATTAATTCCTTCATGGCTATTGATATTGAGCATCTTCTTATGTGCTTATTTGTCACTCATATCTTTTATGGTGAAGTGTCTGTTAAAGTACTTTTCCTGATTTTAAAAAAAAACTTGATAACTCTTTATATGTTCTGGATACACATCCTTTCTTATATATAGGGTTTACAGATATTTTCCCCCAATTTGTCTTTTATTCTCTTGCCAGTAGCTTAATTTAATTTTGATGAAGTCTAACTTATCAATTTTTTTTTTCTGGATTGTGGTTTTGATCTTATGTTTAGAAACTGCCTAACTCTAGGTTACGGAGATTTTCTCCAATGTTTTCTCTTAAAAGTTTTATAGCTTTATGTTTTACATTTAGATTTATGATCCATTTTGGTCAATTTTTGTATACGGTTTGAGGTTTAGGTCATTTTTTTTTGTATATGCTCCAAAACCATTTGTCTAGAAAGACTATCTTTTGGCTAATGAATTATATTATATTTTGTCAAAAATGAAGAAGCTATAACTGTGTGACTCTATTCTGTTACATTGATCTATAAGTCTCTCCTTTTGCCAGTGCTATATTTTTTTGATTATTGTAGTTTTATAGTAAGTTGTAAAATTGACTAATGTGAGTTCTCTGACTTTGCTCTTCTTTGTCAAAATTGTTTTGATCATTTTAATCCCTTTGTCTTTCCATATACATTTTAGGATCAACTGATTTGTATCTACAAAAAATCCTGCTAGGATTTTGTTTGGAATTGTGTTAACCTACAAATCTATTTGGGGAGAATTAACATCTTAACTACAGTGAATTTTCCAATTATGAACACACAACAGTATGGCTCTCCATTTACTCAGTCTTCTTTAATTTCTTTTTTAACAAGGTATTTTGTAGTTTTCAGATACTGATTCTGTATCTGTCTTATTAGGTTTATCCCTAAGTATTTCTATATTTTTGAGCAACTATAAATTGTATTCCATGTTTTTTGTTTCTAATTGTTCATTGTTAACTTAGAAGTAGAATGCTTACAGGTTGAATTTGCATCCTCATTCACTTTATAGTTCTAGGAGGATTTTCTTGGAGATTGCATGGATCTTCTATGTAGACAATCATGTTACTTATGAATACAGGCAATTTTCTTTCTTTTTTCCAAGTCTGGGTGATTTTATTGATCTTTCCTGCTCTATTATACTAGCTCGGGCTTTTGGTGCTATGCTAAACAGAAGTGGTAAAGTGGACATTCTAGCTTTACTTTTGATCTCAGAGGGAAAGCATTTCATCTTTCATGACTAAGTACGGTGTTAGTGGTAGGAAAGTATCATTCTATTCTAGTTTGCTAAGTATTTAATCATGAATAGATATTGGATTATTTTCAATTTTTTAATTTTAATTAATATAGTCTTGTTTTTCTTTTTTGGTCTTTTAACTCGATTCTATGGATTGCATTGTTTGATTTTTGCAATTCAAGCAATCTTACATTCTTGGAGTAAAACCCACTTGGCCATTGTGCATAATTCTTATTTTATATTGCTGGATTTGATTTGCTAGTATGCTAGTATGTGATCAATGATTTTTCGTTTGTGGGATATTTATCCATAGTTTTTGTTGTTGCTGTTGTACTGTTCCTGTCTAGTTTTGATATTAGAGTAATGTTGGCTTTATTAAATGAGTTGGAAAATGTCAATTATTTAGTTGGCTGATAATGTTCCTTCTTCCATGTCTTTACTGATTTTCTGTCTACTTGTTCTCTTATTTGCTGAGAATATTAAGATCTCTAAGAACAGATGTACATTTGTCCATTCCTCACTTGAGTTGTATCAGTTGTATACTGAAGCAATGCTGTTAGGTGCATACACATTTAAATTGTTAAGTCTTCTCGACCTTTTTGCCATTCTGCAATGCACCTCTTTATTCATGGTAATTTTCCTTGCTCTGAAGTTTACGTTATTTGATATTAATATAACTACTCCAGCTTTCTTTTAAATTGTGCTTGTATAATCTATTTTTTAATCCTTTTATTTTCAACCTTTCAGAAACATTACATTTAAAGTAGATTTATTTGAGGTAGCACATAGTTGAATAGTTGATTTAATTGATGTGTTCAGATAATGTACACATAGTTATAAATATGTTTAAATTTAGGTGTGCCGCTTTTTAATTTGTTTCATTTGTTTTCTCTATTTTCCTTTGCTATACTCCTCCCCATCCCCCTTTGGATTATTTAAAAAAAAATTTTCAGCCGGGCTTGGTGGCTCAGCCTGTAATCCCGCGCTGTGGGAGGCTGAGGTGAGTGGATTGCCTGAGCCCGTCGGTTCGAGACCCGCCTGGGCAACTTGGCGAGACCTCATCTCTACAATAAATCAAAAAATTAGCCGGGCGTGGTAGCGCGCACCTGTAGCTCCAGCTACTTGGAAGGCTGAGGCGGAAGGGTCGCCGGAGCCCAGCAGGTCGAGGCTGTGGTGGCCGGGAGCGGCCACTGCACTCCAGTCTGGGTGACAGAGTGAGACTCCAACTCAAAAAAAAAAAAATTTTTTTTTTCCAAACTGTATTTGACTACATAGCTTTATATACATTTCAAGTGGTTGCTCTAGGGATTAAAATTTTAGAATCCACTTAGAATTAATATTTTATGATTTCAATAGTAATACAGAAAACTTGCCACCACATCATCCCTTTAAGTTTCTTTCTTCATGTTGTAATTGTCATATGCATTTCATCTGCAAACCTTGAAAATCCTGTTAAATCAAGTTATAATTTTTGCTTTCAACTTATATATATATAGACATATATACATGTACATATAATATATATATATACATACACACAAATATATATAATATCTATAAATAATTTAAGGTGAGAGAATAGCCTATTATATTTACCCAGATATTATAGACATCTAACCATTTCTGTTGTTTTTCCTGTATTATTAATGTTCTCTTTCCTTTTAGTATGATTTTCCTTCTATCTGGTTAACTCTCTTCAGGATTTCTCTGGTAACAAATTCTTAGTTTTTTTTCTTCTGAGAAATGTCTTGTTTCATCTGTATCCTTGAAGGCTATTTTCTCAGGACATAGAATTCTAGTTTGAAAGATCTTTTCTTTTAGACCTTTAAAATATTTTCTATGAATGAGAACAGAAACAAAACACACTAACAGGATGCAGTGAAAGTGGTGCTTAGAAAGAAATCTATAGCTATAAATGCCTAACCAGGTGAAGTGGGTACCAAAGTGAGGCCCAAACTTTACCTGTACAATGACAATTTGTATACCTAACACTGAATTGTCCCCATATTTAAAATAAAAACTTTTAAAAAAGCAATATTTCCAGTAAATGACCTAAACTTTCACCTTAAGAAATTAGAGAAACTGGAGAAAGAATAAATATTAGAGGAGAAATAAATATAATAGAGAATTTAAAGATAGAAAAAAAAAACACACACAAAAGGTGATTCTTCAAGAAAATCCATACAATTTGACAAAACTTTAACTAGACTGACTAAAAAGAAGAGATAAGAGACTCAAATTATTAAATCAGGAATTAAAGATGGAGTATTACTCCTTAGAGCACAAAATTGATTATAAGTGAATACTATGTAGTCTTATATGCCAACAAATTAAATAATCTGGATGAAATGGACATATTCCTAGAGACACAAATGGAAGAAATAGAAATCCGTATAAACTTCTAATAAATAAAGAAATGGAATTAGTAATTAAAAAAACAAAGAAAAGTCCATAACTCATGACTCCACTCAGAATTCTACCAAATGTTTCAAGAAAAATTAACATAAATCTTTCACAAGATCTTCTAAAATGTAGAAGAGTTGAATAGTTCCCAACTCATTCTATGAAACAAGTATAACTTTGATACCAAAATCTGACAAAGACATTGCAAGAACAGAAAACCAAATTCAGCAACACATAGGACTCTACACGATGATTCGTGGAATTTATCCATGTGAATATCAATCAATGTCTATACCATATTAATAATATAAAGATAAAATGATATTATTTCAATAGATGCTGAAATAGCATTTGGAAAAATTCAACATTTTTTCATGATAAAATATACTCAACAAATTAGAAATAAAAGCACACTTTTTGCAAAACAGCATCTATAAAAATCCTACAGCTAATAGCATACTTAATGATGCAAGACTGAAAGCTTTTCCCTTAAGATCAGGAACAAGATAAGGATGGCTGTTCTTATAATTTCAGTTCAACATTCAAACTGGAGGCTTCAGACAGAACAATTGGGACACATATGAAACAAAACAAAAGGCATGGAGATTGGAAAAGAAAACATAAGATGATTTCTATTTGTGAATAATATAATTTTGAATACAGAAAATTCTACCCTCTCCCCACACAATACTAGTAATAAATGAGTGCAGCAAGGCTGTAGAGTATAAGATCAACACACAAAAACCTTTTCTAAACACTTGCAATAAACAATTAGAAATGAACACAAAAAGGTAGTTCCATTTACAATAGAATGAGAAAGAATAAAATACTTAAGAATAAATTTAACAAAATTGGTGTTAAACTTATACTCTAAATTAAAAACTATAGAACATTGTTGAAAAATTTAAAGAAGGCTTAAATAAATGGAAAGGCATCATTTTTGGGGGAGCAGAAGATTTAATTATTGTTAAGATTGTGCAATACACCCCAAATTAATCTACTGCTTCACTGCAATCTCTATTTAAATCTTGGTTGCCTCTTTTTGAAGAAATTGACAGGCTGATTTTAGAATTCACACAGAAATGAAGTGACTCATAATAGTCAAAATAATTTTGAAAAAGAACAAAGTTGGAGGAATCATACTTCCTAATTTCAAAATTTGCTACACAGCAACAGTACCAAAGATCTTGTAGTACTGGCACAAGGATAAACATACAAGACAATGGAACAAAATTGAAAGGCTAGAAATAAGCACACATGTACTGGTAAGTGCTTTTTGATGAGGGTGACAAGACATTTTAACAGGGTAAATAATAGTCTTTTCAGTAAATGGCACTGAGACAACTCAATGGGCACATTCAACAGAAGGAATCTCACAGCATTTATAAAAATTAACTTAAAATGGATAAAAGATCTAGATGTAAGAGCTAAAATTAAAACTTTTTTTGAAAGATAGAAGTAAGCCTCTATAACTTTGGATTAATAAATTGTGTCTTAAATGTGATAATAAAAACATTTAATAAAAGAAAAAGATAAATTAGAAACTATCAAAGTTAAAAATATTTGTGCTTTAAAAGACACCATTAAGAAAGTAAAAAGACAATCCAAATAATGGGATAAAATATTTGCAAATCATATTTGATAAGGGTCTTTTATTAAGAATATTGAAGGGCAACAGATAGCAGACACTCTCATTGTTGTCCTTCTTGTTGTGTCCTTCACAATGTATCTTTCCTTTAATAAACCTACTTTTTCTAGTTAAAAAGAAGAATATTGAAGAACCTGTACAATACAGCAATTAAAAAGATAACCCAGTTTAAATATGGGCAAAGGATTTGAAAATATATTCCTCTAGTGAAGATATACAGATGGTCAAAAGACATATGAAAAGATCAACAACATTATTTAATAGGGAAATGCCAATCAAAATCACAACAAGTTGCCACTTTACATTCACTAGGATGACTTTAATAAAAAAAAGACAGACTATAATAAGTGTTGATGAATGTAAGCAGATATTAGAATGCTTTTACATTGTTAGTAGGAATGTGAAATGATAGAGTGCCTTTGGAAAATAGTTTGACAATTTCTCAAAAGTTTGAACATTAAGTTCTCATATAACCCGGCAATACTACTCCTATGTATCTACTTAAGAGAATCAAAACCTACATCCTTACATAAATGTATACATGACTGTTCACAGTGGCATAATTAATGATGGTCAAAAGTGGAGAAAGCCCAAATATTCATCAATGAATGAATGAATAAACAAAATGTGGTATATTCATACAACAGAATATTATTTGGATTTAAAAAAAAGAATGAAGTACTGAAAGGTGATACAACATAGATGAATCTTGAAAACATAATGCTAAGTGAAAAAAAAACAAAAAACCAGACAGAATGGGCCATATATTATATGATTGTATTTACATGAAATGCCCCAAATGAGAAAATAATGACAAAAAGTAGATTAATGATTGATAGATAGGGAAATAGGGATTAACTGCTAATAGATATGGTTTTTTTGGAGGGGCAGAGTGATAAAAAATATTCTGGAATTATATAGTGGAGATGGTTACAAAACCTAGTGAATGTACTAAAAATCACTGAATTGTTCACTTAAAAATAGTGAATTGTATGATATGTGACTATCTTACTCCAACAAAAACTACTACTACTACTATTACTGCTGCTGCTACTAAAATGTTCCATAGCATCCATGATTTCTGATGAGAAATCTACAGTCATTTGCATTTTTGTTCTCTAATAGTTCCCTAGTGGAGACAACCCTGCATTTCCACTTGGCATTGCTCTAGCAGGGGCTTTTGGTGGTGACTCCTCTTCTGCAACAAGTCTCTGCCATGCCTCTAGGCTTTTGACAACATCTTTTGAAATCTGAGGGAAGACTGCCAAAGATTCACAGTTCACGCTTTCTATAAACCTGAAGAAACCTTGGCAGCAACCATGTGGATGCTGCTAAGTTTTACGACTTGTACCTTCCAGAACTTCAACATAAGCCATACCTGGAAATGCTTGAGCCACAACTGAGTGGTCATGAAATATTGCACTGGGGTGCAAGGAGCTCTCCAAGGCAATGAACCTGTAGAAAGCACGCTGGGCCTGAAACTATTCTGCTCTCCTGTACCTCTGGGCTCGTGATGGGAGATAGCCTCAAAGATATCTGATATGCCTTCAAGATCTTTCTTCCATTGTCTTGAGGAATGGCACCTGGCTTTCCTTCTATCCATGCTGATCTCTGTAGCAAACAGTTGCTGGGTTACACCCTTGGTTTCCTCTCCTGAACACACAGGCTTTCACTGTTTATATCTCTGTCAGCACTCTGGTCATGACCACTTAACTAATCACTAAAATTTTCAAACTTACCCTAGTCATTTTGTCCTCTAAGTCCTCAATAGAATCTAGGTTTTTTTCCTAGCCTGCTTATTCAAATCATTCTGCCTTCTACCCATTATACAGTTTCAAAGCTGCTTCCACATTTTTAGGTATTCATTAATATCAAAACCCCACTCCTGATACCAATTTCTTGTCTTAATCTCTTTTCCATTGCTTATAACAGAATATCAGAAACTGGGTAATTTATTTTTTAAAGAGGGTACTTATTTCATACATTTACAGAGACTGAGAAGCTTAAGGATAAGTGAACACATCTGGTGAAGACCTTCTTGCTGTTGGGGACTCCCTACAGAGTCCCAAAACAACATATGGCATCACATGTTAAGAGGGCAGAGCATGCTAACCCAGGTCTCTCTTCCTCTTCTTATAAAGCTACCAGTCTCACTCTCATGATAACCCATTAATCAGTTAACCCATGAATGATTAATCTATTCATGAGGTTAGAGTCCTTATGATCCAATCACCTTTTAAAGTCCCCATTTCTCCATACTGCTACAGTAGAGATTAAATTCCAGAATAAGTTTTAGAGGGGACAAATTGTAAACCATAGCAAAGCAAATGGACAAAGAAGCTAATCAAGGTCAACTAAGCATTCTAGTCAGTGCAGAGGAGCCTCTATAGTCCAGAACTATTTTTTTTTTTTTTTTTGGTATTACAGGACATTTGACCAGGTGTATGCATTTCTGCCAATAGTGCATAGTCACTTAGGCACAGAGGAAAAGTTGAGTTGTGACAATCATCTTCCTTGGGATCTTCTCCATTTGATCAATTTGCTGGGAAGGTGTAAGAACAGCACAGGAATGTAAAAATAAAAGAATACCAAATGAAACAATAAAGTAGAAGTTCAATAAGGCAGTTGCATGTAAGGAAGAGAAGCCAAGAGGTATGTGACAGCATGGGAGAAAATTAAGGGATCTTGGTGAGAGTTTGGTCAGGAGGTCAAAATCAAGAAGTATGGTGTTAACAAAGATGCGACAGCCGGTAGGATTGGAGGTGTGGGTCATAGAACAGACAAGTACAGTTAAATGTTCACTATAGTGGACCAGTACTAGGTAAAAACTAGAATAAATATGTGCCTTGAGTCTGGGTACGATGGCTTGCACCTGTAATCCCAGTACTTTGGGAGACCGAAGTGGGAGGATTGCTTGAGCCTAGGAGTTTGAGACCAGCCTAGGCAATATAGCAATACCTTATCCCTACAAAAATAGCAATACCTTATCCCTACAAAAAAAAAAAAATAGCAAGGCATGGTGGCATGTTCCTGGAGTCCTACTACTTGGGAGGCTGAGGCAGAAAGATTGCCTGAGCCCAGTAGGGTGAAACTGTGGTGAGCTGTGATTCGCCTGGACAACAGAGTGAGACTCTGACTCAAAAAAAGAAAAAAGAAAGAAAAAAAAGAAAGTTGTGTTTTGAAAATGAGTACTAAAGTTTAGCAACATGTAAGTCGTTAATAGAGTTATCATAGGCCAGTAAATCAAGTTAGTTGTTGAGTGGATCAAATACATGGACATTGAAATCTAGGATAATATGTAATCTAGAATAGTCTGTAATCTTATATTGAGTTGTGTCTGAAGTAATATAATAGTATAGATTTATTACCTTAATTCCAACATGAAAATATTTCTATAAAAATCTCCATGATTTTCAGGATCTCTGCCACCTAAATAGTTTGTTAGTCTTTGATGTAAAGGTATAATGGGAGAAAGTAAGGAAAGGCACACTGAAATCAGATTGTAAAAGCTTATATTCCATGTCAGTGCTGCTTGACTTTTTTCCCCATTATTGCTTCCCTAAGGAGTCTTTTCAGATAGACTTTTCAGATAGACTTCCCCTCTCTGCCCCCCTGAAATTTTAATATCATAGATAAACTGTTTATCCTTGAATGTACTGTATGTTTATGTGTTCTTTATAATAATAATAAAAAAGAACTGTCTTGTCCCCCTCCTCTTCCTGTACCAACTTTTGTCTCCTTGGGAACAGTATAACTAAAATGAGAAGACATATTCTAGGTAAATAAGCTTGGACTTTACTTGGAAGGAAATAGGAGTCGCTGAGGATATCTACAAAAGGATATCTACAAAGAGTGTTGGTGTGGCTCCACTAATAATTTGACATATCCTCTCTTCTATAGAAATTAAAGGATTATAAATAAACCCAGGCTCACATTAAAAAGTAGCTTTGGGAAATCTCTACAACAGGGTCACAAGATTTGGAAACAAAGGTAGGGCTGCTTCAGTTAGAACCGTACAAGCTCCCTCTGCTTGTCTTCTCCAAAACCAAGAACTTAGGATTTGTTTTGTAGGGCCTCTTGCAAATAGATGTGAGCCTCTGCATGGACCTGAAGGCAGGGGCCAGACAGTACCTGACATTTGAGAACAAAGGGCCCATTATGAGACACTGTCTCCATGGAACCAATGGTCTGCTTCCAATGGCTGGCTCATCAGTAGAGTGAGGCCCTGCCCCTAAATTTTAAATTGAGGGCAAAAGTGGTGGGAAAGGGAGAAGACAAAGTCTCAAAGGTGTGTGTGTGTGTGTGTGTGATTCTCTTGGTCTTACTAAAATAATAACCTACATAAGGGTTGGGGCTTTACTCCCTTGATATTACCAACCAGGCTTAAGAAAGTCCACACTCATGACTCTGTGTAAGGGAAATTTGGAACAAAGATAGATCATTTTATTGCACCCTAAGTAGGGGACAACAGATGCCTTGTTTTCTTTTAGCATGACTTAGTGCCCATTGGTTTTCTCCAAAGCTCAAATGCCATGGATTATTGTGACTAGGTGGGCTTTTTTTTTTAATTCCCTAAAAAGACATTGAAAGAACTCACCATTATCATGGCAATTTCAGCTTGTAAAAGCTTTTGGGGGAGATGATAGAATCAGTAATCATGTCAGAGAAGAGAACAGAAAAGGTCATTATCTAGCAAACTCTTACCTGGAGGAAGATTAGAGAAGATTTAATCTTTGCAAAATGCTGACCCTGGGTCCAATGACCCCTGAAAGAAAAGGGTGGTCCTTGAAGCTGTCAAGTTGCTTTTCTTCAGCCTCTCAGCAGGCTGACCAAATTAATAGTCACACCTTGTCTTTCTGGTCAGCCATTGCTATTTCCTTTCAACACAAGCAGAGAATTGCTATCTGTTGAGTAGAAACGGGTGGTGCTATAGGGAGGCTACCTGAACCAGAACTCCTTATGAAAGAGAGAAATGTGCCTTTGTTTGGTTAGAGTTCAGAACAATTCACCATGGGAAGTTGTTCCGAGAGCCGTTCTGCTTCCTTTTGTTTTATATACGTCAAGGCTTTTCCTTTAAATAGAAAAAAGGAAAAGTTTAAGAAAGGGAAAATGTTTCTGTTCATTTTTTTCTTTGTATTCTAGTCAAGCTGTAATCTTGACAGAAGCAGGTTGAGTTGCAAAATTAATAAGGGAAAAATGGATTGCAGAAAGATATCGTGTTCCAAAGGACATGTGGCATGGCACAAGAAAGAGATGGGAAGATATTAGGAATGTAAAAAGACCAAAGTTGCTTTAGTTAGGTCATTTTTTTTTCCTGTTTACCTCTGACTGTCATCCTCAATAGAGCAGGATAGAGAGAGAGAGAAGTAGTCTACCCCACCTCAGCTGGGTAGTTCTGCTGGCTCTGCTTAGCCCCAGGGTGCCATTCTGGGGATGCGGTGTGGGAAGTGGGGGCGAGAGCATAGAACACAACTGTGGTAGAGAGGAGACCAGTCTTCTAAAAACGACTTGGGGCATGTGGAGAGTGAGAAGGACTTGGCAATCAAATGAGAATTAAAGGTAAGAAAATCTAGGTAACATAGAAATACCTATTTTGAATGAAGAAATCCATAGATACTAAAACTTGAGGGGAAGGACTCAAGCTATCAATTCTGGATGGGGTGAGGACAGGGACAGTTTCATTTTGTACTTTTCAAAGAAACATAACACAAAGCACAAAGATTGAATGTGTTTTCACCAGTGTAAAATGTAATCTAATTTATCTGAATATTAGGAACAGCCTTGAAAAGCAAGAAAGGAGCCTGTATTGGAAACAAGGAGCAGGTTCTTCCTCCCTGCTGGTTTACTGGGGGAGTGCTGCTTGTGTTGGTGTCTTGTTGGCAAACTCTCCGCCTTCACTTTCTCCGCTGCCTCCTCAGTTACTCTTGAGACTGGATTCCCAATTTCTTATGTTCAAGCAAAAGGCGAAGATTCCAAGAAAGCTCTCTTTAAGTAACTTCATGCATCAGAAAGTGAAACACCTCCCCTTTCGTGCTTAAAAAAACAGAAGTTGCCACTTAAACTTCAAGAATCAAAAGAATGAGAAAAAAGAAATGGAAAATATTTACATGAGAAAAACAACTAAAGTTTCTGCTTTTTCAGAAAGACCAGGCTTTGCAAGCTGACACTCATCAGTGTGTCTGTTGGTTCCCATGTCCCAAATGACCCCTTCCAGTCTCAACACTGATGCACTGCTGTCTTGGTGAGCTGTGCTCCCCTGCCAGGTGGCTGTGAGCTGCCCGACACAAGGCCACTGGGCAGACAAAACTCTGGAAAGGGGTATGTCTGAATGTGGGGCTGGCTGTATCTTCCCAGTGAAATGGAAGTTGATACACATTGACTCAGACAGAAGAGTTTCATGGCAAGTTGAGGATTCTCTCTTCACTCCCAGACAGCTAGACCTTATCCTCAAAACTAAACTGTGTGGCCTTAAGCAAATCACTTAATCCCTCTGTATCTGTCTTTTCTTCTGTAAAATGGGCATATGACAATCTGCCCAGCCTTCTAAACAGAGGAAGGCCAAAGGAGGCAATATTTAATAGCTGTTAGAGACATCTTCCTGTGTGATATCAGCAGTATGAAGTTAAGGCCTGCTTCTCCCTGCTTGCTTTTCTTCCTGAACCCCAAAATGACTTTGAAAAGAGGCAAGCCTTAATGTTTAACAATGGGATGCCATCTGAAGTGCAAACACTCCAGGGAGAAGATGTGCAAGGACATATTTACATCTAAGGGTGAGTGACTACATCAGGTATGACTCCAAGAGGCAAGTTTGATGGGAGAAGAAGAGAGAGAAAGAGCTCCTGCAGTTAGTCCACAGATGGGGGATGTGGATTCATAGGGGAGGGTGATGATGGGGAAAAACATGATTCCCAGAATTAACTTCACTAATTTTACAGTTTGGCTGAGGACTGATCCTGTCATCCAGGGCTTTTCTTCAGAAGTACAAACTGAAATCAATTTAAAAAAGAAGACATATTTTACCCTATTCTGCTTTTTAGGCAGTTATATGCCAAGTGAAGAGACAGCTTATTAAATTCTACCAAATCTGAGGACCATGTGCATGGAACAATATTCTTGACGCTAAATCTATGTCACTGGCTGTTATCCACATTTGGTAAATTAGGACTCACCCAGACAAATGACCTCAGTGTAGTTAATTCTCCAAGACATTTCTTGACTGATGATCTTGCATCCCTCTAGTCCAGAGCTTCCTAACCTATGTGCGACCTCACAGTGGTGGGAAAATGATGACTCTTCCCCCCAGCCGTCTGGGCAGCTCTGTGGGGCTTGGGACAGCCTCTTGCCTTAAGCAGTCCTGTCGCTGTCCACAATGAGCCATACCTTTATTATCCTAGTCTGCTAATGCCACCACATGAAAAAAAAGTTGGGAAGCATTCTTCTATTCTGTTTTCTACAACATCTAAAGAAAACTTTCTAAATGCAAATCCCATCTAATCATTGCCTTTCAGGGATTCCTTATTGCCTGCAGAATGAAGTTTAAACATTTCAGCATGGCACTTATGAACAATTTCTGTACGATCTGACTCCTGTTTACCCCTCTATCCTGCTTGCTGTTTCTTGAGTGCACCATGCTATTCTTATCTCTGCTTTTTGCACTCACTGTTTCCTCTGCTTGAAACAGCCTTCCATCCTAGTTTTCATGGGGGATTTCCTCCTGTCCTTTAAAATTTATTCTTCAATATTGTCTCCTCTGGGCAAATGTCTCTGACCTTTTTGGGCTCTGCTAAACCTTTCTTTTCTTGGAGCATCACACTGCCTTGCATGCACCAATCTCACAGCACTTATCTCACTGCCATGACTACTTGCTGACCTGGTTGTTTTACTCCATTATAATTAGCCCTAGCAAAACAGGCTCTGTCTTTTGCTCATCTTGTGTCTTGAAATTATAGGTGTTTAATAAGTACTTACAGGAGAATAATTGACTCATGTATGATGGTAAATGAGAAATAATTTGGATGTAAAATGAAAATATTGACAATAGTTAATTGCAAAATTATCACTGATAATCACCACCTTTTATTGAGAATCTACCATTTGACATGAACTATTGGGAGTCTTATATTCTTACTTTGTGGGTTCTTTTGATAGTTTGACAAATTAAGAACTACTATTTCCAATTTTATAGGTGAGAAAAATGAGGTTGAGAGAGGCCAGGTTACTTTCCCAAATTCACACGATTTCTTAATAGCAGAGATGAGGTCAGGCAAGATATTTCTGACTCCAACAATGTGCTCCACCCTCCCCTATGGCTTTCAAATGCTTATTTAGTTATTTTGAGTATACACATTCCTTACCTGGACTGTGACGGTTAATTTTATGTGTCAAATTAACGGCATCAAAAGATGTCCAGTTTAAGCCGGGCTTGGTGGCTCAGCCTGTAATCCCGCGCCTTGGGAGGCTGAGGTGAGTGGATTGCCTGAGCCCGCGGGTTCGCGACCCGCCTGGGCAACTTGGTGAGACCTCATCTCTACAATAAATAAAAAATTAGCTGGGTGTGGTAGCGCGCGCCTGTAGTTCCAGCTACTTGGAAGGCTGAGTCGGAAGGATCGCCAGAGCCCAGCAGGTCGAGGCTGCGGTGGCCGGGAGCGGCCTCTGCACTCCAGTCTGGGCGACAGAGTGAGACTCCAACTCAAAAAAAAAACCAAAAACACAAACAAGAAAGGAAGTAAGCATATTTTA
>CAUYQG010176497.1:0-17814 GCA_963574415.1 Tarsius wallacei | reverse complement strand
GCGCACCTGTAGTTCCGGCTACTTGGAAGGCTGAGGTGGAAGGATCGCCTGAGCCCAGCAGGTCGAGGCTGCGGTGGCTGTGAGTGTGCCACTGTACTCCAGCCTGAGGGACAAGAGTGAGACTCTGACTTAAAAAAAAGTAGGCCAAGCATTCAACAGAAGACACAACCACACATTTTCCAGTATATCTCTTTGGAACTGAAAAGAATAAGTGATGCTGTCCCCAGTCCAGGATCTCTAGGAATGTGGGTGGTAGAGGAAGGGGTGGGTGCTTCCTGGCTGTGACTTTCCCACACAATGTGACCTTGGGCATGACCATACACACGAAAGTCAAACACTTTGCTGGTGCGACTGTTTTTATTCTGTGGAGTGTTTTCTGATGGGAGCACTTACTGCCTTTTTCTGTGTAAGTGAAGGACTTGGGCAGTTTCCACTGATCCGACTGTTTAATGAATTTAAAGCACAGTATCCGTCAGGCCACAGACAAGTGTACCCTGGCTTTGCCGTCTGCTCAGCCAGTGTAAGGCTCCAGGCAGAGAGGCAGGCACGGGAGATCTTCTTGCTGGAATCTTCTCTTGACCACAGTCACAATGCTGGGTGGTTGTGGGACCTGGGACACATGGCTTCCCTGCATGTACCCTCACCTTCCTCAGGGAGGACTTGCTGTTATGATAGATGTAAAACTCACTTTAGAGACTCAGTAAACCATGAGTTATCACAATTACTGTTTATAACTGAGATCACGTGTGTGAAGCCCATGCACATACGTTACACAGAGTCAGGGATCGATGAGTGGTAGCTATTTATAACAATCATGCTCATAATCATGATGCATGATGTTCACAAAGTGCTGGGTGGATACAGAGCAGGTCCTCAGTGCAGATTTTTTAAACATCCGAACCCAGGTGCAGGGGCTTACACCTGCAATCCCAGCACTTTGGGAGGGCGAGGCAGGAGGAATGCTTGAGTTCAGGAGTTTGCGACCAGCCTGGGCAACATAGTGAGACCTCATCACTACCAAAAATTTAAGAATTAGCCAGGTGTGGTAGTGCATATTTGTAGTCCCTCAGGAGGCAGAGGCAGGAGAATCGCTTGAGCCCAGGAGGTCGAGGCTGTGGTGAGCTGTGATCGTGCCACTGAATTCTAGCCTGGGAGACAGAAAGAGACACTGTCTCAAAAAAAAGACCCTCACTCAGGTGCACACACCCCCACACCTCTACTCATGCACACTTGTAAAAGCTCCAGGTATCCTGGGCACACATCTTAACCACCCCCCAACACTCGTCTTTCCTCACCCATTGCAGATAGTCACACCTTCGCTCACAGACATGTATGTGATGTACACATAAGAGCACGCATGGACACCCAGACATCCTCCCAGGCACCCCTTTCCTCCCAAATGTGGGCATGTGAAGGTAAATCCTCATGCATCTTCATCCATCCCCCTATGCCTGTGTGTACCACCATACTCACCCCAAGCCCACACACCATGGGCACCTTCCCTCCTCCTGCCTGCAGGTCACTCCCCCCCCCCACTCCTGTAAACATTCAGCCATTCCATCCCTGCACAGCTGCAGACCCTCACTTGGGGCCCTCAAAGAGCATGCTTAGAAAAACATTCTTTCCGTGATGGAGTGCTTCCTTTGGGCCTCTTCGGCTTGTAACAGATTAAAGGCGAACAGGCATTTGTCACGGGGAAGTGTACCCAGTTGTGCTGGAAAATGGACTTTTCGATGAGCGTGAGAGCTTGAACCTGTCACAGAGGGGAGAGCCTGTGTTATTGCAGCCTGCCGGGCCGCGGTGGCCGTCGCGGCTTATCGGCTGTGGCAGGCATCACCTCCGACTGAAAGGATCCCATTACGGTAAGTAATGGCTTAATCACAGCCAGTTTGTAATGGAGATGACCTCTCCGCGTCCCACTGGCCTCCTCGGATGGATTGCGCCTCTCCACACTGTGACTAACGGCGCTCCGTTCGGCTCTCCCGGGAAAGGGCCACAGGACCCAGCCAGACCCGAGTCAGACAGCTCCGGTGGAGGCTGCGGCGACAGGGAGCAAGGGCAAGGGCAGGGAGAGAGGAAGGGCACCGGACACCACCGGGCCCCGTGTCTCCTACACGTGAGGAAACTGAGACCCGGAGACGGGAGGAGGCCCCACGCTGCCCCTGATGACAGTAAGAGCTTCCATTTGATAGGTGCCTTATGTTGCTCCAGCCGTGGGAGATAGGTATTATTGTCCCCACTTTACAGATGAGGAAACTGAGGCTCAGAAAGAACAAGTGACTCATGTAAGGTTGTGGAACAGGCAATTAACAGCACTGGGACTTGACCTGGGGCTGGGTGCCTCTGGAGCCAGCGTTCTTGGCCATTACATCCAGAAAGATTCCATCTACTCTTGGCCTCCACCACCCTTCTTCCTAAGCAGGGATGTAGCATGTCTTCCTTGCCAGTGTGCTCACGAGAGAGAGAGAGAGAGAGAGAGAGAGAGAGAGAGAGAGAGACATTTTAGCATCTGTCTGCAGCTGGCCATTGTGGGGGCTAAAGGTCACTTCAGCCTCAGCCCAAGGTCGGGAGTCTCACAGTGAGCACAGGAAGCTTGTCTTTGCTATGCCCAAGACCATGCATCCTTGGGGTTGATTTGGGGGGTCCTGAGATCCCAAGTTTACAAATTATCCCCTTTCTTCCACTCAGTCCTGCTCCTGCTACGGGAGTAATTGCCCAGCAATGCCCAGGACAAATTATCTGGAGACTTAGTGTGAGAATAAAAGGACTCTTTTCTTTCCCGCTTTTACACATTTCTCTGGGTTACATTCAGCCCCTGGAGAAAAGGTTGGCGCTTAGAAGGATTTGGAATGGAGTCTTGGCTCCACCACCGGCCACCATTAAGACCATGGACAAGTCCCTTCACCCCCATGAGACTTGGTTTCCTCACCTGTGCAATGCCTAAACCTACCTTGTAGAGATGTGAGGTTTAAATGATACCATGCGTGTGACAAGTCTGAATGAGACCCTGCAGCCTGGTTGGGTCTGACCTTGCTGGGGTGAGGTCAGGAAGTGGAGAAGTCCCAGCCTGTGGCCTCTGTGTAGCCTTACATACAGCAGAGGATGCTAATCCCGAGGGGAGTGAGCATTTGTTGAGACCTCACTGTGGGACAAACACTAGTGCATCCATGGATTTCTCATTAAATTCTCCCCAAACTCTAGGCTACAAGAAACACGCTTATTATTCCCATTTTACAGATGAGTCAAATGGTGTTAAGGATTTGCCCAGGTCACATAATTAGAAAATGGAGCTCCTAGACACAATCCCAGGCTGCCTGGCCAGGTTGGACCCTTAACTGCTGCACTTGCTTGTGTCTAGGATTATTTGGAAACCCCAGAGCCTCTTCCCTTTGCCTTTGAAATGCAATGTGAGGGCTTCCTCCATTGCCTTTGAACACCAATGGGCTCGCGGTTCCAGTCCAGGGCAGGGCCAGGGGACAAGGGGCAGCCAGAGGGACAGGGGTTAAACCCGAGCTACGTTCAGGAAGGTGCTGGGCTGCAGAGAAGAGGGGACCTTGGTGGGAGGCCCCAGCTCTGGGAGGAGCTGGCCAAGGCAGGCAGCAGGGAGAGCTGGGCTGGGAAATCCAAGACAAGGAGTCTGGACAAGGGACCTACAGAGCAGCTCTGTTTTGCAGACTGGCTCTTGCCACCAGGCTTATCGGCAAGGCTTCCTGTGATGAGGCTGCTGCCCAGTCATAGGAAGGAAGGAAGTCCTTTATTACTGCATACGTGAAACTCAGTAGCTGCTGAGTTTCATTTACTTAGCGGCATCTATTCGGGGAATATTTATGAAGTGCCTACTATGTACCAGGCACTGGGCCAAGAAGCCACAGAGTTTCATTTACTTAGCAATATTTATTCAGTAAGTACTTATTAAGTGCCCACTATGTACTGGGCCAGGCGCTAGGGATTCAGTGAGCAAGACAGATGTGACTCCTCCTTCTCCATCAGAGCCCTCGGAAGCATTCACAGAGGAGGTACTCTGTGCTGGGGCTGGTACATCATTTGTGTGCACCTCATGACAGCTCCATGAAGAAGTAAGGTTGGGATGCCCCATTTTTCAAAAGAGGAAGCCAGTCTCAGAGAGATTTAGTGACATTCCCAGGGTTGCACAGCTGGCAAGCGATGGAACTGAACGTTGAGCCCAGATCTGCTGAAAGCCTGTGTTTTAACCAGTGTGACTGCTGTCTTGTCTGTTGGCAACTTCCCTGCAGATCTGGGACCACAGTGGGATGTGGAGTTGAGGAGGGGGACACGGCCTTGCTCTCTCCACCCTGAGGGTTGCTTTCTGACTTCCCTCTCTCCCAGCCCCCTCTGAGCCGGCTTCTCCCAACCCCCAATGTCAGGCCTTGCCTTCTCTGCAGTTGGGGAGAGCTTATTCTCATGCTAATTGCAAAACTAATTGTTCTTATTGCAAAATCCATTATATAGTATATTTATATTGCAGATAATGAGCTGTTTGGATTAAATAGCTCACTAAAAGTCAATAAAAAGAAATTTGCTTCCCTGTTCCTCCCCTCATTTTTCACCGGCACCGTTACCACAGCCGTCGTTCTCCCTGAAGGCTGGAATTCATTAAAGCGCCTGGAGCTGCTGGAGGTGTCACTGTGCGGTTTTCCCCCCTTCCCTTGGAAAAGGCATTTGGAAGAGAGGCTTGGGAGACAAGGAGCAGGTCCTCTCCTGGGGTTTAAATGACACAGGGGTGACTAACCAAGGAAAGTGCATCTTAATTTCTAGTGGGATTGAAGAGTGTGGTTTCTCTAGAATAAATCCAGAGCTGGGGGTGGGGAGGGGGCGAGTGCTGGGGGAGCAGATGTGGACCAGAACTGAGCTGACAGACGCTGCCACCCTTGAAGGGGCAGGAGAAATAGCCAAAACCTCGGTGCTGACTTTGCTCCCAAAGGGCTCTTGGCAGGGTGAAGATGGCCCACAGGGCCTGGGCTTGGGGACAGGAGTGCAGCAGGGAGAGGACAGCCCTAGGTTATGCTCTGGGAGTGGGAATGTCAGATTTGGAGTCAAGGATACGGATTTCTAGATTCTGGCCCTTTATAGCACCACAACATCTCTTGTGGGCTCCCAGAATTTTCCTGGTCTACCCATTTCTCTGGCCTTTGCCCTAAACCTGAAGGCAGCTGATTTAAGCTGAGACCTCCCAGGAGGACTGGTCTATGAAGATCTAGGGTTACTGGCCCAGGTACTCCTGCAATCACTATGCTTCATTTCATAAAGAGTGGATTTCTCAGGAAGAGCTGGAGTCAAGACTTGAGCCCAGGTCCATGTGCTTGATCCTCTATGGCACTGCTCTGAGCAAGCCAAATGGGACTGGGAGGAGGGATCTTTCTGTTATTTCTCTTCTTAGGAGCCCATCTCATGCTTGGTCTGATAAAATGGTGTAATTGGAGACTTAAGATGACCTGGCTGGGGATTGCCGACTCTCCCAAACCACATCAATTAGTCTTTTCTTAACCATTCATTCTTTCTTGCATCTATTTATTCAACAAATATGTACTGAATGTTCATGAAGGTCAAGACCCTGGTTGTATTAGACTCTAAATAAAAACATGCATGGTCATTTCTCTTAGATTCATGGGAGTGTGAGGGCAGGTATTTGTCAAACAGTCACACAGATGAGCGATTAATTAAGGGAATATAAGTGCTTTGAAGGAGAAAAATTCAAAGACAGTAGTCCTAGAAAGACCTCGCCTGGATGGTGGGGCCAGAGAAGTTTCCTGGAGGCTGTGCTAGGTGGGCTGAGTTCTGTAGGGTGAATTCAGTAGACAATGAGGGCAGAGGGAGAAGTATGAGCAAGGGTCCTCCCAGGAAGGGAGCAAAGGGCAGGCAGTGGTAGGGCAGCAAAGAGGCCAGTGGAATGAGGCTAGGATGCCAGGTTGGAACCAGCACATGTAGAACCTGTTATGTGAAGCAGTTAGGGATTCTAATCTTTGCTGTGGAAGCAATGGGAAACCACTGAAGGCTTTACGGCAGAGGAGTGACATGATTTGTGCTTTGAAAAGTTCACTCTGGTTGCCAGCAACATGTCAGAGGTGGTACCAGAAGGCTTCGGCTGCAAAGAAGGGTGGCGGAGCCTGTAGTGAGGGCAGAGAGAGAGAAAAGAGGAAGATGAAAGACAGGGCCTTGGTAAGGATGGGAAAGAGGTGATTTGCCGAGAGAAAAATCAAAGTTATGTTAGGAAGAGAGGAGAGATGCTGGCCCTTTTCCCATACAGTGCAGTACTGAGCAGACTATCATTTGGGGGCTGATTTTAACTCTCAGTGATGCAGCACCTGGCTTCACCACCACGGAGAGCTCCCAGATCGTTCTTGGGAACTTTGGGGGCCTTGGTGGCATCTCTTTGAGGAAGGCTCAGCTCAGTGCTCGGAGAGGCAGTCCAGTCATCACACAGCTGTCTCCAGGGAGCAAGGCAAACAAGGAAATGCTGGGGCATCACTGCCTGAATCCCCTGGACCTGTGGGAGGGAGAAGCCCTGGCATTGGCCAGCCTGGAGCAGGGGCTCCGGGGACTCCCAGGTGGAACAAATGGGCCAGGAGAAAAGGGAAGGCAGTCTGAGAAGGTCCCACTCCAGGCAGCTGAAGTGGCTGTAATCTCCAGCCATCTTTACTTAAGGACTTCAAAGGGAGACAGAAAAGAGAGGGGCAGCTGGATGCAGTGTGACTGAGATCAAAGGCAACGGGAGGTAAATCGCCGCTCTGCCCCCTGCCTCAACATCCACAGAGAGGCTGGCATGGAAGGGCTCCCTAGGGAGGAAAAAGAGGCTCCAAGAAACTGAGTCCAGCAGAAGAGGCACAAGAAGCTCCCCCCTCCACAGACCAGAATAACTCCTCCAGGGGGCGATTGGGGTCCCCTCATTCTGCTGCCCCAAATCCCCCCTGACGGATGATCAAGGATGTCTACAAGGAAATAATGACCTTCTTGAGCTTCAGTGGTGTCCCCTTCAATCCTTCAGAAAGTTATGAAGCTGGCATGGCAGTCGGCATGTAGCAGGTAAGTAGGGAACCAAACAGACAGGTCAGGAAGGGCTGATTTCTTTTGCTGCATCTCTGGGGTCACTTAAGAGCTGGAGATGGCTCCCCTCTGCCTGGAAGGTTTGGGAGCCACCATGCTTGGGAGCAGGGGCATGGATCAGATGGCCTCCTTGTTGCAAGTTCTTCTTAAGTCTTGATGGGGTCCCTGGATCTGGGCAGGGGGCTATTGCCTATGGCCCACACCCAGTAGTGACCTGTTTCTGTTTTAAACCATCTCTATGCCTTTGAATTTGGCTCTTCTGTGAGTGTCTGGGCCTCCATGGATGGTAAACTCCATTGGCAGGGCTCCTGGAAGAGGCTGCCCACCCTTTTGAGTGGAGCTCGGAGTCATGAGAGTTTGAGTGAATAACTGAATGGATGATGGGCATTCTAATTAGGCTATGCCAGGTGCAATTCAAGAGTTGCTCCCTGCTGGAAGTAGGTAGAGGCCTGGGCACCTAGGTCCCTGGGCTCTCAAGAGGGTGGAATGTTCAAGAGGTTTAGTTTCTAATAAACAGAAGACAGGATGAAGGCTTGGAGGAGAGCCAAGGGCCATGTTTCTGGCAGCACAAGGTAAAAACTCAGTGTTTATGAAGATGACCAGGATAGGTACTGTGAGGAAGTTTCTGAGCTAGGGGGGCCCAGGAGAGTGAACAAGTAACAGGCTGAGAGTCTTCAAGTGCTGTTGAGGCAGAGGATGGCAGCCCAGGGTGACCCTAAAGGCTTCAGGAAACACAGGGCACTCACGTGGCTTGTGGGTCTGGAGGCTGGAGGACGTGTGTGTGTGTGTGTGTGTGTGTGTATGTGTGTGTGTGTGTGTCTATCTCAGAATGGCTCTGAACTTTGGAGAAACACATGAAGACCCTGGGTCTGGGATCCCAGGAGACATTTGTAGGGGTCTTTGGTAGGTGTCACAAGAGCTTGGGATGGAGGGCAACACCCTATGAGTTAAGGATGCCTTAGGGAATCCTGGGTTCCAGGGTGGGCAGACAGGGCCCTGGCAGCACAGGGGCAGAGGCCTCTGGGATGCTGAAGGAAGAGGTATTGTGTTGAGTCTTATCTTCCCAGTCCTGATTGGAGAGGATGGCCAGGGAAAGGCTGGGGTTGGGAGCTTGCCTCCTTCCGTTGGGATGAAAGAGTGTCTTCCTCTCAGCAGTTTCCTCCCCAGCAACTCTGCATACTACAGAAAGCAGCTCACAGGGCACACATGAAACCACGAGCACCAACTGGTAAGGCCAGTGGAGGTACTCGGGGGACTCCACCCTGAGCTCACTATGGCCTTCCCCTCTGCCCTTCACCTGAGATGTGGGAGGCTTGACACAAGAGATAAATGAGCAAGCACTTGCTTTGCAGGGCAGAGGTCCAACGCACTGGGATGGGAGAGAATTCCTGGGGAGGGGAGCTCAGGGTCTGGGAAAGCTGGGCCTCAGGGAGGCTCTGAGAGGTAGCTTCTCCCCTAGAGAGAAAGGAGTGAGTGCTCAGAGCCCTGGCCTCTGTCCTGGGGCAGGGGCTGGGGGACTCACAGTCCCACGAGAAAGATGGAGATGAGCTTGGGAGTGAAGTGAGAACAGCAAGGGCAGTGAGAGGAGGTTTGTGAGTGTGCGTATCCGAGCGCATGTGAATCTCTGTGTGTGTGCAAGCGTAGCGGTGCATCTCTGTGTGTGAATAGCAACAAGTGTGTCCCTTGGTGTGCAAGAGTAAGTGTGCTTTTCTGTATGTAGAAGAGTAAGCGTGCCCCTCTGTGTATAAAAGAGTGTGCACTCGTACTCTGTATAGGAGTGCGTATGCTTCTCTACGATCTGATTGTGCATCTGTGTGTGTGTGTGCACCTGTGTGTGTCAGAGGAAGTGTGCACCTGCACGCACATGTGTGCGTGTCTCCTAGGAGGTAGGGAAGCTGTGAATAAGGATTTGGTGCAGAGTACTTGTCTGAATGTGTGTGTTTGAGGATTTTTGTGATGTGCAAACGTGCATGCAGTGTCTCGCTGAGTGTGTTTGGAATACTGGGTGTGCGTATGTTTGTGGGTGTGTGTGCCCCTGTGGCATGGTCCAAGGGCAGTGTGAGTTGTGCTTCTCTGGAAAGGGGGGCTCAGAGAGGGAGGGAGTGTGTGTGTGAGAGCGTGCCGAGTGGCAGGAATGACAAATGATTAATCTATAGAAATCTATATTCTATTCTTCCATGCGTCCACTCCGCCCTTCCACGCTCGCATGCATCACCTCCGGAAATCCATCACCCGACTCCCAGCCAAGGACAGGCTGCGGGGAGTGAGCTCCTGCCTTATTGATGGACTTGCCTGGTGCTCTTTACACATTTGGATATATGGAGAAGGAAAGCTCACTCTGGCTGCCTTGTTCATTCTCTCACTTACTTCTTCATTCATTTGATCATTCGTCCAGCAAATAGTTCTGGAGGGTCTACTCTGTGCCAGGAGCAGTCCTGGGTGCTCAGGGTGCCTTGCCGGAGCAGGCAGATATGGTCCTTATATTCTCTGTGTTAAGGGCCAGTGGGGGCTCCAGGCAGCACATAGGTCATCTCAGTAGAATGGGAAGCAGGAGGTACAGGGGGCTCTGGAAGACTAGAGGCAGGTGAGCAATTACCCTGGGCTGGGGCAGGGGGCGGGCACAGAAGGTTCCTGAATGAAGTGACATCTAGAGGAGCTTTGAAAGGCAGAGAGAGAACTGAATGGGAGGGAGAAGAAAGGGTGCACCCACCAAAGGGAATAGCATACACAATGGACCAGAAGCCGAGAGGACTTGCCCCTTGGGGAAAATGAAGAATGGGTCAGGTGGCTGGGGCTGGGGTGTGAGGGGGGAAGTGGCAAGAGGTGAAGTGACAGAGGTGGGTGGTGACCGTGAGGAGCCTTGAGTGCCTTGTGTTGGAAGCTGGATTTCATCCCGAGGGTAATGGGGGGCCATGGTAGGGTCTAAGTGAGAGTGACATGGTATTGCATTTTAGAAGGTGATCTCTGGCTGACGGTGGGGAGACTAGACTGGAGGCAGGGAGGACAGTTAGGAGGCTATTATGGCAATTTCAGTGGATACAATCGAAGTAAAGAGATGTGGCAGAGTTCAGAGTTACTTTGGAGGCAGAACTAAGGGCTTAGTGACAGACTGGATGGCGGGATGAGAGTGGTAAGCATGACCCTAGTTTTCTGGGTAAGTAACTCTATCTCACTGAGCCTTCATTTCCTCACCACTAAGATGGGGAGAGCAATTCCTGCTCCCTAGGGTTGATGTGAGGCCATTTGGTTCACACTGTATGTCTGACCACCATTGGAGTCCACCATGTGAATGGAATATCTCTTCTTTCCTCCCACTGCTTGAGCCATCTTCAGATCTGCTCTTTTCTGAAAGTGATGGCTGATCTGCCCCCATGGATGTTTCTTAACCCACACTCTGGGCACTCCCTGTACTGTGGTGTCAGTCCCAGAAGCCAGCTGCTTTTAGCCCCCAAGGGACATTTGGAGGTTGTCCAGACCAGCTTCCTATTCCAAGAAGGGCAAACAGGCGCTTTGAGAGGGAGAGGACCTTCATGAGGTCACCCAGCATGTCATCCAAACTTGCTGGTGTTCAAGAAGCCACAGGCCACCCTTAGGCAGGCTGATCAAAGTCATCCCATCCCTCCTCTGCCTTCAGACCCAAAGAATCTCCAGTCAGTGGCCCTTCAGCCTTTTCTTAGAGGCTATTAGGGAGACGAGCCTCCTTGGCCAAGGCATGTGGTTCCGGGCTCTTCTCAGGGAAAGGGCGCTGGCTTGAGTCCCAAGGAGGCTCTGAGGAAGGCTCATTTTTCTACTGGTCCTCGTGTTGTGTGATAAAACATCCAGACACGAGTGTTTACTCTGATTCCCCGGGCAGCCAAACAGTTTCTGATCTTGGAAGCCTTCTCGATTCAATCTATTGCTTCTGTACATTTGGATAATGTTCCGTTTTGCAAAACAAGTTCTTTTTAGACGCAGGCAGAGTTGACACTTATCACGGCAAAAACATTATTATTATTTTTTTCTCTTTCCTCACTCTCCCTTCTGAGTGTGCATCATAATAATACCGCAGTGCAAAGGCATCTCCTCAAGGGTGTGGCGCTGCTGCGTTGCGGGAGACGGGAGGATGCCTTGGCCCACATCCCTGCCTGGGTCTTTGATGAACTGCTGCATTTGCGGAGGAAACAAGACTATTGACAAAAGCAGACCAGGCTCTTCTCAGGAAGAGCTGAAAAGTGTCAAGGAGAAGGCCCGGTACACTTAGAGTATTTTCAAATTAAGTGACAGTGGGCACAACATGATGGGGAGACGGCTTGTGTTTCTTTGGAGCATTCAGTCACAATTCATCATTATCCAATTTTTTTCCCTTGGGTTTTCTCTCTCACACATTTTTTTATCCCAATCTGACAACTAAATGAGGAATCACACTGCCTACGTTATGTGTTTTGTTCGGGAATTAACCCATCGTCAAACACAGGCTGCCAAGTGGTTAGTGTGAGCAAAGACTGACTGCACCAGCCCCAGACAGCCTGATGTCACATGGAGCCCTTCCAGCTGGCCATCCTGAGGACACACTTGGAGAATGTGGCCAGTAGGAGACACACAGGCTTCTTGAGGGGAACTGACACTCAACTTCAAGCTCTGCACATCCCTGAGCACTGGCCACAGGCTCCTTAGTCAGAAGAATTCTCTGGAGTTTGGCCTGATCCTTTGTAAAGTTGATGTCATTAGATGTGAGGTCATTCCGTCCCTCCCTCTGCCTCTGGCAGCTTTGAGAAGAAAGGCATTGACCCCTGATCCCTGTGAAGGGGTTAGTTCAGCAGTTGCTGACTCCTGTCCTGTTGGGAGAGCCTGGAGATACTTGACCCTTTTCTACTGTGGGTGGTCTGCTCACTTTACAGTCTCAGCAAGTTTCTGGGAACCAAGTCACACTTCAGCTCAGAAGGAGAGGGACTCAAAGGGCTTTGGGGCTGTATCTGGTCTTTTAAAAGCGGCCCAAGTTTCTTTTCTTTCTCCCTCCTCCCTTGTTCTTTCCTTCTTCCATGATTTTTAAAATCTCCTATTTCACCTTCTCACCATCCCTCCCTCCCTTTCCCCCTCTTGTCTTTTCTCCTTCCCTCTCTTTCTTTTTTTCTCCTCCCCCAATTTTTGTTCTCTACTATAGTGATGAATAAGATCCAGCAGTGAATAAGACAGATCTGGTATCTGCAGTTAAATAACTGCAAATGGGGCGTGTTTTTGGAAGGTGAGGTGCAGGGCACTCCCAGGCTGTGTGGCAGGTTCCCTGGCTGAAGGATGACTGTAGGGAGCCTGGTAAGTCTTAGAGACTGGGACAACCCTAGCAGGGGCTTTGGCTCTAGGACCTCAGCTCCATTGGCAGGCACACCTCCCCCAGGAACTGAGTTGAGTGAGAGACAGACTGTGACTAGTTTTGTTCATTTGTGTAGCCCAGATTTGAGCACAGGCCTGGCAGGGGTGTTCGGTAGGTATTTTAAGCATGGGTCAGTAAAGCTGAGGCCAACCATACCCAAAGTCCCCAGATTCCTCAGTAGCTGGCAATTTCCAACCAATAACTGGTGCTCCCCAAATCTTATTGTCTCTAGATGTCACTTGAATGGCCCCCAGCTTGTGTTGAGTAGGAAAGGACTACTGCATGATGGGGTGGGGTTCGTGCAAACAGACAGCTAAGGGCACAGACTCTATAACCGTGCTGTGTGGCTCAAGTCCAGGTTCTGCTATTTCCTGTCTGTGAGACCTTGAGCAAGACTTTAATCCCGCCTCAGTTTCCTCCTCTGTAAAATGTGGATGATAAGAATAGGCTCCGCCTTGTAGAGATGGGATAAGGATTAAATGAGATCATGTGTAGCTTGGCACATGCTTGCCCTTTTATTCCTATTTTAGTAGAGATGCTGGGAAATTTTTCTCCTCTCTCTTGCTCCAGGTCCCAGGGTGTTCTTGACCTTGTTCTTCTCTGGTCAGCACAGTGACCTACCTGTCCATGTGTCCTCTCCTTCCTTCCAGTTCGGCTAGATGGGGACTCTGGTGAAGAAGCAGATGGCAGCCAGGGCTGAGTATGACAGTGATTACGCTGCGAAAGGGTGATAATTTATTCTGCTCAGCCTTGATTCAGAGTTGGAAGGAGAAATTTATTACTTCTGGAAGGCACGGATGAGGGTGACCTCCCCTGTCTGACCTCTAACAGGCAGCTGGCCCTTGCTCTCCTGGCTCCTGGAGAACAGGTCTGGAAGGACCCTGGGGACTGTCCCTGAGCAGAAACCTATGGCAGAATTGGGAGTGAGGGGTAGGCTGCAGAGTCAGACCCAGAGATTGGAAACTGGGAGACAGCAGTTCTCTGGCTCCATGCGGTGAGGATGGTGCACCCAGGAGTGGTGCCCTAGAGCCTCTGACTCGGCCAGGGCACTGGGCCCAGCCCACGCGTGGGCCTTTCCCTCATTAATCTACTCATCTCGTGAGTGGTGGATGTCTTCTAAGCAGTGGGGAGAGAGATGTAAAACTAATCCCCACTCTAATAAAAACAGCCTCCCGATTAAATATGTATGAACACATATTGATTTGAGGATTAAACAGAAAAGAAAATTGAGCCTGTAATTGAGCCAGGGAACATGTACAGGGCGAGACTTGGGATGTGCTTCTCCAAACACACCTGCTGGGGCCGGACCAGGGCTGCCTGGGAGCGGGGAAGGGGCTTCAGCACAGCATGGGTGCTCCTCAGCATGTGGTGTTGACTGGCCTCGGCCTGCCCCCTCCTGATGCTGGGAAACCCCAGGGGAGGCCCAAGTGCTTTCTGTTCATGCTGGAGCACGAGCCTTTGCTGGCAGGCAGCTGAAGAGGTAGGTAGCCACCCTGCCTTAAGGGAAAGTGGCTTAGTGTCCACCTGCTATGTGCAGGGCCTAAGCAAACGAAGGAAGCTGTGCTGGGATTCAGCTTACAACCTTCTGACTCCAGGTCCAAGGCTGTATTTCCTACAGGCCAGGGCTGGGTGGCCCAATGACGTCAGAAATTGTGGAGTCGTAGGACCATGCATCTTCCAAGCTGTAAGAGCTTTTGGTTCTAAGTCCAGCCCCCTGCCTGAAATTCATCACCTTCCTTTACTAAGACAAGTCATCTAACTTCTTGGATATCTCCAGGGCTGGGGGCTCACTGACTTTCAGGGGAAGCCGGGGGCTCTCAGATGGAAGCAAAGCCTGTCTTTGCTCTCTGTAGGTTCCAAATCTGTTCACTGGGGCAGAAAAAGGAGCACAGGAGAGAATGTACCTGTGTTGTTAAGTACCTACTGTGCACTAGGCCCTGTGCTTGGCAGCCTCACATAGACTATGACTGCTTAGCTTCCCGAGAACACCGTGACATAGATCTGATCATTTCCACTTTATCGCCTAGGAAACAGGCCCAGAAATATTAAGTAACTTGCTAATCATCATAATAACAATGGAAGCCATTTACTGAGCACCTACTGTATGTCAGGCACTTTACATACACTTATCACCAATCCTCACAATGACCCTGTAAAGAGATCAGTGACCTCCATTGTACAGAGGGGAAACCGAGGCTAGGGGTAGCAAACGTGGCCATAGCAGCGCACAGCCTGGTCACAGCTGGCCTACCCTGGTCACATCTTGCTTTGTCCTGGAGGAATGTGGTCTCCCAGTCCCTTGCTACCAACTGCCCCCCATCCCTGTGTGGTCCAGCCAGAGCGCCCCCTTTCTCCCCGTGCTTGGCTTCCCTCATGGGTCTCTGCACTGGTGTTTCTCTCCCCAGGCATTTGCTGGGGCCCATTCATCATGTCCCTGCCCCCATTCCCCTCCCCTACTTTCTTCCTGCTGCTTCCCAGTTCCTGCCCTGACATCTGTGGAATCTGCCTTCCCTCCCAGCCCTGCTTATCCCCAGTGTGCACCACGCTAAATGGAGAGTATTTGCACATTTGTTATCTCAATCGGGGTTCACAGTGACCTGACATCCCACATGGCAGATGAAGAATTTGAGGCACAGACAAAGGAGACAATTTGCCTCAAATCACAGAGCTGGTGAGTAACAACGGCAAGCAAGTCCTTCCATGTGAGACGGCACATGGTCCAGGAACAGGTGCCTTTGTAGGACCCACAAAAGACACACTGAGGCCATGTGATGAAGCGGGAGGAGAATATGGAGTTGGGCTTAAGCTTTGTATAAACTTAGGTTCAAGACCCTAAGCTGGATATTTGGTCCTGGGCAAGTCGTGTAACCTCTCTGAGCTGTATTTTTTTTTCCAGGCTTTGCTTGAACCCATCTCTGGGGTTGCAGCCAGAACTCGTATAGGCATACCTTTTAGAAGTGCCTCAGGACTCCAGGTTTGCCCACATGGCTCATTGTTGGAGGGTTGCCTGCTGGGCAGCTACCCCTTGGTGTGCCCCTGGGAGAGAGGAGGGAGAACGACATCAGATTCAGAGTGGAGGAATGGGAGCAGCCCGTGCCTCATGGCAGTGCCCAGTTCACCAAGACTTATGGGGAACGCTGAGAGCCCCCATGCTCTCAGCTGCAGTCACCTCTGCCCTGTGGTTATTAAAGCAATGACTTACTTTTAACAAGGGTCTAAGTGTTCTTCAGGAAGCTTCCACCACTTCTCCAGCCCTGATTAAAGGAATGAATCAGGCAGGTTCCAGCCTCTGCCTAGTGAGGCTGGGAATGGGAGCTCTGGGCTGTAATACTGGGGGCAGGGAGTTATGGAGGCCAGAGTGGTCTGAGCTCTTTCTGGAGACTCTAGCATCTGTCAAGGGAACCCAGGTTTTGGGGCCGTGTTATTTTCCCCTTGGATGGGAGGTCTGGTTGGTGGAGGTCCCAGGCTTTTACTTTTGGAGACCTGGGCTTGCCTCCTGGCTCTACTGTTGACCAACTGCAGGACTAGGTGAGAGACTTCATCTCTCTGAACCTTAGTTTCTTATTCTGTGAAATGGGATAATGCCTGGCTTAGACTCTTGCTGAGACAATGTGAAAAAGGACAGCAGGCACGTGTGCAGAGCCTGTGCCTGGCTCATGTGTGGGTCAGATGAGGAGCTATGAGGTATAATGCCAGAGAGCAGCTTTTTCTCCCTGGCCTTGCAACAGTGTTTCTGTGTCCTTGCCACATTTGGGCTAGGATTCAAATCCCAGGCTTCTGAGTCCAAGTCTAGGAATCTTCTTGACTCCAACTTGTAGGCTATGGAACATTCAGCCCAGATTCTTTCAGACATCCTGAAGAATCTTAGGATTATGGGTTCCAAACATCTGTAGGACCCTCTAGAGGTCCTCTGGTGTACAGTTCATCCTGCTGTCTGGGCACCCCAGCCACTCCTGCAGGGAGGGCACACAGAGGCATTGCTGCCTTCCTCCTGCATCTCTGTCCTAACCCTCATGATGGTTGGGAGAAAGTCACCCCTCTCGCTTCTCAGCCTGGAAAAGTTTGCCTGGGGAGGGCTTCTGCGTCCCCCTCAGACCTCTTTCATAGCTCTACAGGAGCCCCACGGGGAAAGCCTCGGGGGCTGATTTCTAGGGCTGCCTACCTGTGCCCCACTACATGCAGGACGGTTCTGTGCACCAGCTGTGTGGAGGCAGGGCCCAGCGGGTGTGGCGTCCCTGGCTTCTCTGGTTAGTTAGTCCTGACTCCCCAGGAGGTGCTCCTCGCTTCTTCCCACCCCCAGCCATCATCACAACATGCTTCTGGGAGGTGTCGGCCCAGGCTGTCGTGAGCAGAGCTCGTCTGTCACCTCCCCGTGGATGGAGGTAAAGGGTCCAAATGAGATTCTGTCACTCTCATCCTGGGATTTTCCCACTTACCACGACTTTCAAGGTGTGACATGATCTGGGGGCTGGATACTTTCCACTTGTCTCACAAGATCCAGGCTCCCCCCTTCTCACGTTGCTCTAGACTTTGGGAGGGAGGGTGGATGCGTGTGGACATTCTCTGGTTCCTGGGAGGAGGAGGGGGGGCGCCAGCCCAGTGGGTGTCACCAGAAGGAGATTGGGGGCAGGGAAGGGAACTGGATTGGGGTGCTGGTCTCCCTAGTGCTGCCTCCACACAGTTCCCCATGCTTTCCCTTGGAGCTGCTGTAGCTTGGGCATGACTCTCAAGGGAAGGTCCCAGCTTTTTTCAGGGCCGTCCTCTCTACACAACTCTCTGCTTCTAGCCATGGCTCTCTCTCCTTGCCCTCTTGCTTGTGATTGTTATGGTCCTGGAATTCTGTCCCATTCTTGTGACTTCCTTGTCCACACTTGAGCAAAGAGCCCTTTTCTTAAACTCTCCTATCTGACCCAGCTTGTATCCATTGGTGTTCTCTGGGACCCTACTTGTTACACCCCTGAGTGCCCAGGATACTTGTCAGCAAGTGCGGCAGTGGTTTATAGTGGGGGTTCCTTCTGATTGGGTGGTTTACAGCTGAGGTCCCTTCTAATTGGGCAGTTTGCAGCTGGGTTCCCTTCTAATTGGGCTGTTTTCAGCTGGGATCCCTTCCGATTGGGCAGTACCTGTGCCAAGCCTGTGGTTAAATACTTTGAATTACGCACACACACACACACAAACACACACACGCACACACACCCTGTCTTCATCCTCCATTTACTGCTTTCCAGCCATGCTGGTCACCTTTCTGTTCATTGACCAGCCCAAGTTGAGCCTGCCTTCTTGACCACACCTGTCTTCCAGCATATTCTGTCCCCTCTACCTGTGTATCCATGAGGATCCCAGCAGGAAAGACAAGGTGCATTCAGCTGGGAATCTGAAGGGGTGTGGGCAAGGATAAGGGATCC
>CAUYQG010176496.1:0-17433 GCA_963574415.1 Tarsius wallacei | reverse complement strand
TCTTTCGATAAAGAAGTCTTTCTTGATTGGCAGTAGCAGGAAACTCTGGGGGGCCGGGTGGTGGGGAGGTAGGATTGGCAGTAGTGGGAATATGCCTGGGAAAGAAGGGGCACACCTCATCAACAAGGGTAACTGCATAATAAATATCTGTATACCTAACCCTAAATTGTACCCCACATCTTTAAAATAAAAAAAATTAAAAAATTTTTAAAAAAGTCTTTCTTCTTTTCATTTTTCTAGTCAATGTAACTCTACTAAAAACAGCTTTCTTTTTGGATAGGTTTATATTGTTTGTGACTTTTAAAAAAATTTTATTGTAAATATGTGGGGTACAATTCATGGTTATGTATACAAATGTTCATTATGCAGGTATCCTTGTCAATGAGGTGTGCTCCCACTCCCCTGGCAATTTCCCACTACTGCCAATTCTGCCACCACCCTCCCCTGGCAGTTTCCCACTACTGCCAATCCCTTTCTTATAGTATTACAATAGTTGTTCAAGGTCCGCTTATGACTGAGAACATTTTTCTTCTTTAATCTGGAAAAAATGTCCTCAGTCTTTTTTGTATTTCATGACCGTGACATTTTTGAAAAATGCACAACCATCGTTTTTATAGAATGATTTTTAAATTATCTATTGCAAAGTAATGAATTACCCTAAACTTAGTGACTTAAAGCCAGAATAAACATTTATTGTCACATATTTTTTGTGGTTTGGTTAGGTGTTTCTGGTTTGAGATCTCTCATGAGATTGCAGTCAAGACACCATCTGGTGCTACATTCATCTGAAGGGTTAACTGGGACTGATGGATTCATATTTAAGATGACTCACTCACCTTGCTTCTTCACCATGTGGACCTTGCCATCGGGCTGGCTGTTTGTATGTCAAGTGTCCTCATGACACGGCAACTAACTTATCCCAGAACAAGAAAGAGAGAAGCCACAATGTCTTTTATGATCTATCCTCAGCAATTACACTATGTTGTCTCCAGAATATCCTATTGATTACACAGACCAATGCTTTTCAGTGTGAGAGTGTACTATACAAGGACAGGAATATTGGCAGGTGAGGATCACTGGTGACTTCCTGGAGGCTGGTACCATGTCCCATAATTTGGATTTATCTGTCAGGTTTCCAAGATTAGATTCAAGCTATTGAATCTAACTTTTTGACAGGAATACCAGAAAAGGATGTCATGTCCTTATTGGGAGGTACATGTTGTCTGTTTGTCCTATTACTGGTGGTGGTAACGTTGATTGCTTAGTAAAGATGGTACCTGCCAGGTTTCTTTAGTGCAGAGTTAGTATTTTTCCCTTTGTAATTAATAAGTATTTTGTGGGGAGATACTTTAAAACTATGAAAATTCCTCATTTTTCATCAGTTTTTTAAACCTACTAGTCTTAGCATCCATTGATCCTTGCTTAAATCAATTATTACTATAATGTTTGTCAAGTGGTATTTTTTCTAATTTAATCATTACTCCTGTGTTCATTAGCTGGCATTCTACAGTGAAGAAAAGCTTTCCTTTTCTCCCTGTTTATTAATTTATTTATCTATTTTAGCACGAACTCACTGTTTAGATCAATATGAATTTTAATTATTTACTCAATGGGTCATAATCCATTACTATCATTATTTATTTTGTTGCTCAAATTACCCATGATTTGGCCACTGGGAGCCCTTTAAGTAGTTTCCATGTTATTTTGACCTTTGATCATCCTTTGAGCACTTCCTTACTTTCTGGCAAAAAAAAAGAAAAAGAAAAGAAAAAAGTGCTCCAGACTCACCTTGTACTCTTCCAGACCTGGCACTGGAAATTGTCATTTCTCCAAAGAATACTGGTTCTTTTTGCTAGAGACTGGTGTTTAGAAAACAAGATTGGATGCTAAGTATGTCCATTTTTATTAGAGTATTATTGCTTCCACACTTTCTTGGCAGACAGAACAAGGCAAGAATATAAATATTCCCTTGTCTATTTAAATTTAATATCTATATTTATATCTAGGTCATTAATTCATAGCAATTCTTTCCATTCCAGTCAATTACTATAGGTTTTATTTTATCACTTACTCTTTCCATATTTGTAACTCTCTTCTTCAACAGTGAGACACCAAGATCCACAAAATATTTACTTATTTGCTCAATCCTAGAATACACAGAAAGTAGTTCAAACTTGCTAATCCCATACTACGGTGAAAAATCAAACCTACTAGTTTTTAAAGTTTAGTTTGGTTTATAGCCAGAAAGTATAAAAACAACATTGCTGTGTTTAAAAGTTATTTAATTATCCCCCTTCTTCTGTGTGATTATGTTATTCATTTGAAATAGAGTTAGATTAATTGTTTGTCTTTGTATTCTATTTTAGTTTTTCCCACCCTTTAAAATTTTTTTTTGCGTAAATGAAAATTAACATAGTTCTGAATGTCTGAACTAAATAAAAAGACACAGATAGATGTCACCTCTTCCCATCACCTCTATCCCCACCCCTCATAGGTCCTCAATTTCAGTAGCTTCTGGTTTCTCTGTCTTTATTTTTGCCCAAATGAATAGCTATACATTGTCTTCTGACATATCCTCTTTTATTACATAAAAGAAAGCATGCTATAGGTACTCTTGTACTTTTTTTTCTCACTTAACAGATATACTGGAATCCACTTCATATAAGTCAAAATAGTCTTCCTTTTTTACAACTTCATGGTATTTCATTGTATGAACATACCATAGTTTTGTCTACTATTTCTCTGTGTATGGAAATTTTGGTATTTTTTAATGCTGTGAAGAATAACCTTGTGCATATTTATTTATTTATTTATTTATTTATTTATTTATTTATTTATTTATTTATTTTTGAGTTGGAGTCTCACTCTGTCACCCAGACTGGAGTGCAGCGGCCGCTCCCGGCCACCGCAGCCTCGACCCGCTGGGCTCCGGCGATCCTTCTGCCTCAGCCTTCCAAGTAGCTGGAATTACAGGTGCGCGCTACCACGCCCGGCTAATTTTTGATTTATTGTAGAGATGAGGTCTCGCTTGCCCAGGCGGGTCTCGAACCCGCGGGCTCAGGCAATCCACTCACCTCAGCCTCCCAAGGCGTGGGATTACAGGCTGAGCCACCGAGGCCGGCTTATTTTTTTACTATTGGAAGTGTGCCTTCAATTAAAATTCCTGGAAGTGAGATTGCTGGGTTAATTGGTAAACAATTGTAGGTTTGTCAGATATTGCTAGAGTCCCTTGAGAAGAGTTTTACAAATTTATATTTCCACCAGGAATATGAGAGCACCTGTCTCCCCAGAGTCTCATTAAAATAGTTTGTTGTTGTCATGGTTTTAAATTTTAGCCAGTTTGATAAATGAGGATTTTACTCCAGTGTTGTTTTAATTTGCATTTCTCTTATTATGAATAAGCTTGAACATGTCTTCATAGGTGTAATAGCTGCTTTATTTTTGTTTGTGAATTATCTGTTCATATTTTTGTCCATTTATCTATCGTATATTTTTACCTTTTCCTCTACCAATTTTAAGACTTCTTTATGTATATGAGGATTATTAGTCCTTTATCTTTGATGTATTTTGCAAATATTCTCCCAGTTTGTAAGTTGTCTTTTGACTTTGTTTACGATATTGTTTTGCCTTGTAAATGTTTTCTATTTTTATGCCATCAGCTTGATCAATCTTTTCTTTTGTTGCATCTGGATAAGAGCCATAGTTTAAAAGCCTTTATCTATATCAGTTATACAATAGTTCATCCACTTGTATCTTTTTTGTTTGTTTTTCAGTCAGATTCATGGTACATTTGGTGCTTATTTTTGTGCTCTTTCTTGGATTTCCCAAGCAGATTTTTACAAATAACCACAACTCAAGTCCTCTGTAGATAAGTGTGCTGAATGTTTATTATCTTGCACTGATTCTGCTTAAACATTTGTCAGGAAAACAAAAAATCACTCCTTTCTGCTCCAACCTCTCCACTAATTTATCTCATTCAAAGTAAAAAAACCAATGCAATAACTGTGACCTGTTCAGTCCTGTGTGACCTGTTGTCCTTTAACCTCTATGAGTTCATCTTCTACTTTCTCCTTCTCTTCTCTCTAGCCACAGTGGCTTCTGCTGTCCTAGAATATACCTTTCATGCTCTGACTGTGGTCTTTTGCCCTCAGAGGGTCTCGTTTGCTCTGCCCAGTATGTTCTCCTGAACATCCCAGTGGCCAGCTCCCTCATTTCTTTCTAGTCTTTACTCAAAGACACCTTCTCAGTGAGATCTTCCCTAGATATCCTCTTACATTTTTACCTACTTTTCCATCCATATTTCCTTCTTTGGTCTATTCTTCTTTTCTTAATACTTAACTCCATCGAACACCTTGTATATTCTACAATAATCTTATATTTGTCTCTCTCTGCAAGGTAAGACTTGTGTATTTTTATCTGTCTTTTCTGTGTGTTAAACTTTCTAGTTCCATGAATATTGCCTGAGACACTCAATATAAATTTTTTGAATGAATAAATAATACAAAAATTTCATTAGGAAATGGGGATTCTGCACAAGGTTATCACTCTGTACTACACTTAAGACATCAGGTATACATTGGAAGATTTTTTTGGTTATTTATGACAAACAAAATCTAGAATACATACATGTTGGTGCCAATGGGAACAATAAAAAATATAAATGGAGCTGAAATTAGAGCAGTGAGTTATAGGTATACCCAAAAGATTTCCCTGTGGCAAATGTCAAGTTTTCTACAGTCAGGAGACTAAGCTTTGTATGTGGGGAGTTTCACAAGGTAGGTGATTTGACCTAAAATTCTTGTATTAAGATGGGTAGCCTAAAAGGGGGCAATTGTGGTCCTCTGGCTTCTGACTGAAGGAAACACATTCTTCCTCAGAGGAAGCATTCTTGATAAAGATGGAGACCTTCAGATTTTTCACAGATTAAAAGATAAGCTTACAAAATATTTAATAAAATTTAACAGATTTTGAAGACTCTCTTAATTAAAAAGAAATAGAAAAAAACTCCCTTAAACTGATAAAATTATTTGAAAAAAAAAACTCTACAGCAAATATCATTCTTCATGGTGAAATATTAGAAGCATTCTATAAATTGGGTTCATTTTCAATCTGAAGAATATGAGATGCTTACCGAAAATGCATGATAAGAATAAATCTAACAAAATACTTAAATAACCTTTATGGAGAAAATTATCAAATGTTATTCAGAGAAATTGAATGTGTCCTAAGTAAATGACTAAATAAGCATATTCATGGATAGGAAGATTCGATTAAAAAAATATATTTGCTCTCTACAAACTTACCTAAATTACATTCAATGTAATTTTAGTCAAAATGTAACAATATTTTTCAAGGAGGTTGACAATATCATTCTAAAATATACAAGAAGACCAAAGGGCAAGAACAGTCAAAGTGACATTTGGTGATACTAGTTCTATCAGGTACCAAGTCCTAAATTCGTAATATTTAGGACAGTGTTGTATTGGTGAATGGGTAGACAAATAGATTAATGAGAAAAGAGAAAGACCTCATACTATAGAAATTAGATTCATGACATGGGTTGCTGGTGAAAGATAAAACTACTCAAATATTTTGAGACAATTAGTTACATATATTGAAATAATAAAACTGAACCCCATCTCACACACAGTAACTCTATTCCCCATGGACGAATGCTTGAAAGTGAAAGGCAAGCCATTAAAAAAAAGTATAAGGAGATAGATATGAGAGTATTTTTACAATCTTGGGGTAAGGAAGTATTTTTATAATAGACAAAAAATGCAAACAGTAAAGAAGAGATTGATGAGTTTAATTATATTACCAATAAAAACTTTGTTCATTAAAAGATACTATTAAAAGAGCAAAATCCACATAAACTACATAAAACATTTGTAACACATAAGTAAAATAGAGACTATTATGCAGAATATATTTTTTAGAACTCATTTCAATCAGGAAAAAATACTAATAAAAATGGGCAAAAGAATGGAATTTTGCTTTCAGTAATATTATAGGGGGACCGCCTTAAAAAAACTGGAATTATTTTTTGGAGGGTGGGCCCCTTGTGGTACAGGCTTCCCTTGCTAGGTTAAGTGTTCTAGGAACCCATAGGCATCAGTATACCAGCTAGCATTGTTGTGAGAGGCTGCATTTAGCTTCATTGAATTTTTTTTTTTAGATTATTTCAGTGCTTTTGGCCATTTCATCATGGGCAATTTACAAGTCCTCCTGCCCACATTGTGCTGAGTGTTCAGCAATTTTTTTTACCAAAAACGGCATGGCCCCTGTGTCCCACACCCTAGGCCTGAGTGACTTTTTTTTTGTTTCCCTGGTTGAAGAAAGTCCTCAAAGGGAAGCATTTTCCCTGTGTGGAAGAGGTGAAACAAAAAACGGCTAAAGCACCAGAAAGCATTAAAATTGACAAGTTCAAAAACTGTTTTGAGCAGTGGAAAAAGCATCTTGGCAGGTGTATTGCATCAGATGGTGATACTTAGAAGGTGACTGAAGTTTACACATGTAACAATAAATACACAATCTTCTATAAATAAATTCTGATTTTGGCGGGGTCCCCTTTTCTTGTGTCCTAGGTTAATCAGACAACTAATTCCACTGAAAACAACTCTAAGTGCTGGAGTGTGTGTGTGTGTGTGTGTGTGTGTGCACGCCTTTCTACCTATCTAGTTATCCCTGTAAATATATATAGTAGAATGTATGAGTGAAATTATTAGGGCAAAATAAAAGAGAAAGGGCAAAGCCAGTAGGCATTTTAGAGGTGTAGGAGAATTTGAGCTTTGATTCTTACAGACTTTTAGGTCACTGGGAACATAAATGAGGGCTCACTAGGATGACTAGAATAAAACAATCAAGTAACAAAAAGTGTTGGTGAGGATGTCGAAAAATTGGAACCTTCATATACTGCTGGTGGGAATGTAAAATGATGCAGGTACTTTGGAAACCAATCTAGTAGTTCCTCAGACAATTAAACCCAGTGATTTTACTCCTAGGTACACACCCAAGAGAAATAAAATCATATGTTCACACAAAAACTTGTATGTGATGTTTATAGCAGCATTATTTATAATAGTTAAAAAGAAGAAACAATCCAACATTTAACTAACCTGTGAATGATAAGCAAAATGTGGTGTATCCATATAATGGGATATATCATTCAGCTATAAAAAGGAATGAAGTACGGATACATGTTATAACTTGGATGAAGCTTAAAAACGTCATTCTAAATATAATACACCAGTCACAAAACTCCACACAATATATTATTTCATTTGACATTTCATATGAAAGTCCACAATAGGGAAATCTGTAGAAACAGAAAATAGGTATTGGTTGCTTCGCAATGGAGGGGAGGATGGTAAAGGGATAGGATGGTGAAACTAAAGGGTAAGAGGTTTCTTCTTGAGGTGATATTCTAAAATTGACTCTGGTTATGGCTGTATATATTTGTGAGTATACTAAAAACCATGGAACTGTATACTTTAAATGGATGATTTGTATGGTATGTGAATTATAGTTCAGTACAATTAAAAAAAACCTAAAGATATAGAAAACTTGAAAATCAGCAATAGAAAAGGATATATCATTTAAACACTAGTAAAAGAAATGTAGTGTAGTTACATCAATTGTTGACAAAATAGAATTTAAGGAACAATCCACTCAGATGCTGTAATGATTTTAAGTTTGCATATAACATATCCTTAAGGCAAGTTCAACAGAACTACAAGAAGAAATAAACAAATTTACAATACAAATTCAAATTTATAGATATTAATTTATCCACCAATAATTGATAGGATAAATAGACAGAAAATTAGCAAATATAATGATGGACATGCAAGACATAAGGGATTTATAGATCATTGTACTTCACAAATGCAGGATACACTTTTTTTTAGTAGAGAGGCTAATTTACAAACACTGATCACAGACTAGATCATAAGACAAGTCTCAAAAAACTTCAAAGACAGAAATAATGCAGAATATGTTTTCTGAATTTAATGCCATTAAGCTTGAAATCAGTAACTAAAGCATAACTTCAGGCTGGGTGTGGTGACTCACACCAGTTATCCCAGCACTTTGGGAGGCCAAGGTGAGAGGATTGCTTGAATCCAGGAGTTCAAGATCAACCTGGGCAACATAACAAGACCTCATCTCTTAAAAAAAAAAAAAAAAAAGCCAGACATGGTGGCCCCATGCCTATAGTCTCAGCTATTCAGGAGGCTGAGGTGGAAGGATCTCATGAGCCCAGGAAGTCAAGTCTGTGGTGAGCTGTGATTGTGTCACTGAATTCCAGTCTCAGTGATAGAATGAGACTTAAACTCAAAAAAAGAAAAAAAAAAAAAAGAAAAAAAAAGAAAACTTTAAAAAAAACCTGTATGTGTGAAAACTAAGATAGGAATGTCTAAATAATACATGAATTAGAGGAAAAAATTATAATAGAAATGAACATATGTATTTCAAACTGAATCATAAGGAGAAAAACACATATTAAAATTTGTGGGATGCAGCAAATGAAGATTTTAGAAGGGGATCCAAAATTGTACATGGTTATATTGAAAAGAAAGTTTGAAAAGCACTTATCTCAAAAAGTGAGAAAAAAAATCCAAAAAAAAGTAGAAGGAAGGAGATAATAAATTAAAAGGAAAAATCAACCAAATAGAAAACAAACAAGAACCAAGTTGGGGTCGTTTAAAAGTCTAATTAATTTGACAACTGATTAATGAGAATGATAAAGAATAGGGAGAAGGATAAAAATAAAAGTAATGATGAATGTTAAAAATGTACAAGAGGTGCAGTGGCTCATGCCTGTAATCCCAGCACTTTGGAAGGCCAAGGCAGGCAGATTGTTTGAGCCCAGGATTTCAAGACGAGTCCAGGCAACAAAGCGAGACCTCATCTGTACAGAAATTTGAAAAGTTAGCCACTCATGGCGGCACGACCCTGTAGTTCCAACTGCTCAGGAAGCTGAGGCAGAAGGATCACCTGAGCCCAGGAGGTCAAGCCTTGGTCATGCCACTGCACTCCAGCCTGGGCAACAGGGTGAAAATAAATAAATGTACAAGAAGTCATTACTGAAGAGGGATCAAGAAGACCCAGTAAGTTTGCTGAATGAACCAACTCAGAAGTCCCTGGCAAAATGCTTCCCAATCTTGTGATTTGTCCAAGATACCGTCTGTTACCATGATCAGTTTTGGAACTTCCTAGCTTCTGGTGAATTATAAAGGAGATATCAAGCTATCCTAAACTCTCTCTTTCTCATTCCCCTTCCCTCACAACAGAATTATTTTCATGCTCAGGCTACCCTCAGACCATATATTGTGGATGGGATCCTTGCTCCAGCATAAAGCAATTGCCATTGTATAAATGGAGCTAACACATCTGCAGGTTGTGGTTCTCAGTATTGGTGAGGTATTGCCTGGATGGACCTTCTGCGGTATTGCCAAGAACACCTGTGTATAGTAGGTGTAGCATCATGACAGAGAGCATACAGATGCCTACAAAAACATTCTCTCCACGAGACTTAAATTTTCTCAATTCAAACATTAAAAAAATCAGCTACAGTTTCCTGTCATGGCACTAACATGGAGCTTTAAAACAGCAGCAATGTTTTACAGTCTAATTAAACTAATATTACTTGGGATGTGGGTATCGTGAATACATGAAAGTCACATGTTTAAAAAAAAATTAATTCCTACAGATTTCCTGGAAAAAAAGTCTGGTCAGTTAATCTAAAAAGTAGAAGAGGAACTGCTCCCTTTGAGGGGTTTCCACACTGGCTTGTGGGTTGTGGAATGTTGGGCCCTCAATAGTGAAAGTTCAATCAGGAGTCATGTAAGAAGGAATGTTCTCTTCCTTTTACAAAGCAGAATTGATGCAGTATCAGAATCAGTAGAATCAGTGTCTAGATCCTGGCTAGAATAATTCCTTTCCCCTCCCAAACCACTTGATTATCTTAGTGAGTGGCTGACCAGTTTAAAACCAGCACTCCCTATAGTAAGTTCTATCTTCTATCACAAAATGCTAATCAGTGAGCTGTACTGGAAAATGGTCAAACATCTATTTGCAATTCAAACCTTGAGACCAGTTGATGGTGGGATGAAATAATATGGGGTGGTCTGGAGGACGGGGCGAGGGACATTTGCAGGGGCTTTCCAGACTGCCTAATGCTTTTCGGGCATTTCATCACCATTTCTGTTTTCATTCCTTCAGAGTCAAGGCAGAAGAGATTTTGCTGCCATTTGAACTTATGGATTTGTACATCATATTTTACCATTTTAACCTATTTTTCACATCTTGTATTTTATGAGCTACTGAAACAAAGGCTTGACCACCCCATTTTTCAGGGGTGCAGGATACCCAAACATCACCCTGATTCCACTGGGAATGGAGACTGATTGCTGTCATCCGGGCATCCTATGTGTGCCTCCTGAGGTAGCTGTGATGAAGAACAGTCAGGGGCCAGTAAGTAGTGGAAGAGGGCGTCCTTTCACGCTCCTTCCAGATTTCCCCACCCTTTCTTAATAGTTCCTTTGTTTCTCTTACTTGGGTTTTATCCAAATTTTCATTTAAACAAATATCTTTGGATTCAAGAAGACACATTGTCTTTACTTCTATTTCTCCCTGACATGAAAAATCATGGAAAATTCTTTAGTTGATCTTTCTTAAACAGAGTTCAGTGTAAAAAGAACTTTAATAAATCAATTTACTGATGACACTAAATTCCAAACACTTACAATGTAATTTCACACAAAAGAAATAACTTTTCCTCCCCTAAGTTTTCAACAATCAAGAATTTCTTTAAAAAGGTTTTTCACTGGAGATTTGAGATTGAGATTTGAAAAGACAGTGTCCAAGCTATACAGGTTATTGATAGTTAACTGAAATATATATACAAGTTTACAAAGAAAAAAAGAACAAAGTGAGATTTTATATATTAAAATTAAATTAATATTTTTAGAGATGGGGTCTTACTATGTCACCAAGGCTGGCCTTGAACACCTGCTATCACACCTGGCCCAAAGTGAGATTTTAGAAAGGCATCATTGTAGCCCAAGAGCATTTGATATTCTAATGGGAAGCAAAATGATTTTCATAAGTTAAGGTTCAGTTGTGTATTAAGAGGAATTAGAAAGAACTATAATCAGTGCTGCAATTAAAACAAAGAGTAATCAAGTGAAGTACTTTTTAATTTCTTCAAAATCAGTAAGCTAAAAAATTATGTATTAATAAGACAAATAACATAACTAGCCCAGTGAAAAATTCAGTTTATTTGTTACAAGAATAACAATATACATAAAAAAGTTGATAAGCAATTTTAATGTATTTGTAAGTGCTCCAAACTATGTTCATTTGAGTTCACAGGATTTGCATATTAAAATAAAAGCCATTTCTCTAAATGCAAAAGCAATAAAAACAGCAGCAGCAATAAAACTTAAAATCTTTATTTTAAAAACAATTTCAAAGATTCTTTTTAAACCTCCTAGATCGTTGGGTAACACAAAACAATTTGAGATCATAAATAAATGCTTATGTATTTATATATAATTTGTATTTATTTATATTTACATGTTATATATATTTAGATATATATTTTATATATATGGTTAAAGTAACTTAATGATAATGAATATTTGGAAACAAAGCAAATAGATGAAAAGGTCAAAGTTCATAAAAGGTCTGCAACTTACAGTCACAAGACAATAGGGAGCCAATATACTGAAGCGCATTCACACATGTTCAATCTCACTTTTAATTCCAGTTAATGTGGAGCAAAGATACATAAAATTGACTGTTACAGCAGGAAGGAAACTTAGACAATCTATCATCCCCCAAACTGTAAACCTCCCAGAAAGCCTATACATTCTTGCCAGCAAACAAATAATTAAGTGGTAATTAGTAGTCATTTCAAGTTTCACTGTATGTAGCAAATCAAAGGAAATAAAACCTTTCTTCCTTCATAAATTTTACAAAATAGTTCATGCGTCAGAGTCAAATAATGGATGAAAATATTAATGAACCGCTATATCTGTAATTTTTACTACTCCTATTAGTAACCATTTATCTTTTAACATTGTGAATGTCTTCAGTCATCATGAGTATATAAGAAGTAGCATAAATAATAAAATGTGGACTTGGTGAAAGGAACTAGACATGCAGTTTTTCTCTAGGGATCGTTCCTTTTAAACATCATTGCTGCTTTGATGGCTTTGAAAGTTTAACAGCGATTAGGAAGATTTGTGGATATCCTTTGTTGTACCTTGTGATAGCTTCTAGAACAGGGCCCCTCTCCAGGCAGAAAGAGCCCTGTGCTGGGAAACCTGGATTGGACTGGACTTCAGTCTCTACTTTAGCTTCTGGGCATAGTAAAACTGTATAATCACACCAAGAGGCTCTGCCTTAGGTTGCCCTAAAATGTTTTGTTGTTGTGTGCCTATTTCTCTCTTCTACTGCATTAATTTTTAATTACTCTCACAATGTATCAGTTTCTCTTTTTTAGCTTAGTGTTAGTGACTGTTAAAAAATCATTCAATCATTAGGAAATTTTGTCATGATTCTCCCTTTTCTCTTTGCTTAAATCTGCTTGGAAAAATAAGGATGCTTCCATTGATTCAGAAGTCAGTTTCCAGTTTCAACATGCGATAATGTGAGACCCAATTTCCTCCTAACATTACATCTTTCTTTGTGGCTTACTTTTAGTCTTTTTCCTCATCTCAATATTCTGTGCCTGTATTTACTGCTTTATAAGCTATTTCTGCTAGCATTAACATATTATGAAAGGGAAGTCTTGTCAAAATTTGAGAATTATTAAGGAGCTTAATGAAATTAGAACTACCTTGGAAAATAACTTGGCTGTATATAGGAAGGTTAAAGACATGTATATATGTGCTGACTTAACAATTCCAGCTCTAGGTATACACTCAGGAGAAATTATAGAATTATTTTATTTTATTTCTTTATTAAAGATGTGGGGTACAATTCAGGGTTAGGTATACAAATGTTCATAGTGCAGGTACTCTTGTGGATGAGGTGTGCTCCCCTCCCCTGGCAGTTTCCCACTACTGCAATCCCTTTCTTATAGTATTACAGTGATTATTCAAGGTCCGCTTATGAGTACTCTGTTCTTTGTTTACTCTGTTCCTTTATTTCTGTGATAGATCACTGAGTATGATAGACTCTAAATCCAACCAAGTTGCTGTGAAGTCCATATGTTTGTCCTTCTTTATGGCTACATAATATTCCATTGTGCATATGTATCACTTTTTAAAAATCAAAGTCCAGTTTCAATGGGCAGCACAGTTGGTTCCATGTTTTTGCTATTGTGAATAGTGCTGCAATAAATGTGTGTGTAGGTATCTTTTGTAGAATGATTTGAGTTTCTCCAGGTACATTTCCAATAAGGGATTGGTGAGTCATATGGAATGTCAATTTCTAGTTCTTTCAGAAAGCGCCACACTGTTTTCCAAAGAGGCTGCACTAGTTTGCATTCCCACCAGCAGTGTAAAAGCATTCCTTTTTCTCTGAATCCTCGCCAGCATTTGTTGTTATTAGTTTTATTAATGATGGCCATTCTTACTAGGGTTAGGCAGTATCTCAATGTGGTTTTGATTTGCATTTCTCTGATGATTAGTGAGAATCAGCACTTTTTCATGTGTTTGTTGGCTGCCTGTATCTCTTCTTTTGCCACTTTTTTTTTTTTTTTTTGAGTTGGAGTCTCACTCTGTCTCCCAGACTGGAGTGCAGTGGCATACTCCTGACCACTGCAGCCTCGACCTGTTGGGCTCCAGCGATCCTTCCACCTCAGCCTTCAAGTAGCTGGAACTACAGGCACGTGCTACCATGCCCGGCTAATTTTTGATTTATTGTAGAGATGAGGTCTCGCCAAGATGCCTGGGTGGGTCTCGAACCCACTCACCTCGGCCTCCCAAAGCGCTGGGATTACAGGCTGAGCCGCCGAGCCTGACCTCTTTTGCCACTTTTTAATGGGGCTGTTTGTTTTTTTCCTTTCAGCGAGATTGAGTTCCTTGTAGATCCTAGATGTTAGGCCTTTGTCAGATATACAGTTGGCAAATATTTTTTTCCCATTCTGTGGGCTGTCTCCCTGCTCTCTTGATAGTTTCTTTGGCTTTAAAGGAGTTTGTTGTCAGTTTGATGGGGTCCCACTTGTCTATCATATCTCTAATGGCGTGGGCACTTGGAGTTTTGATCAGGAATTGGTTGCCAGTTTCAATTTCCATAAGGATGTCCCCTGCATTTTCTAAGGTACTTATCGTATGAGGTTTTAGGTTTAGGTCTTTGATCCATTTAGAGTTAATTTTTGTGTATAGTGATAGGTAGGGGTCCTGTTTCAATCTTCTACATGTGGCTAGCCAGTTTTCAGCATCATTTACTGAATAGGTTCTCCTCTCCCCCAGTGGTTGTTGTTGAAGGCTTTACAAAGATGAGTTAGTTCAGTAATTGAGGTTTTGCTTCCAGAATCTCTATCCTGTTCCATTGGTCTATATGCCTGTTCTTGTACCAATACCAGGCTGTTTTGATTAGTGTAGCCTTATAGTAAAGTTTGAAGCCTGGAAGTGTGATGCCTCCTGCTTTGTTTCTTTTACTTAGGATTTTTTGGCTATTTATGGTCATTTATGTTTCCATATGAATTTCTGTATTATCATTTCCAGGTCTGAGAAGAATGATGTTGGTAATTTAATGGATATTGCATTGAATCTATAAATTGCCTTTGGAAGGATGGACATCTTACCAATGTTGATTCTTCCTATCCATGAGCATGGACTATTTTTCCATTTGTTTGTGTCTTCTTGGATTTCTTTGAACAATGTTTTGTAGTTTTCATTGTAAAGATCTTTCACTTCTCTGGTTAGGAAGATGCTAAGGTATATCATTTTTCTGTGGTTATTGTGAAATGAATCGTGTTTTTTATTTGATTCTCTGCTTGCTTGTTGTTGGTGTATAAGACTGCAACTGTCTTTTGCACATTTATTTTGTACCCTGAATTTTGCCAAAGTCCTTTATCAGTACAAGCAGGTTTTTGACAGATTCTCTTGGATTTTCAAGGTATAGGATCATATAGATCAGCAAAGAGGGATAACTTGACTTCCTCTTTTCTTATTTGGATACCCCTGATTTCCTTCTCTTGTCTAATTGCCCTAGCTAGGAATTCCAACACAATGTTGAACACGGGGGTGGGGGGTGGGGCAGTGGGCAACTTGTCTTGTTCTGGTTATCAGGCGAAATGTTTCCAGTTTCTGTCTGTTTACCAATATGCTGGCTGTGGGTTTATCATAGATGGTGCTTACTATTTTGAGGTATGTTCCTTCTATACCTAGGTGTTTGAGAATTTTTATGAAGAAGGGATGCTGAATTTTATCAAAAGCCTTTTCTGCATCTATTGATATAATCAGGTGGTTCTTGTTTTTACATCTGCTGATGTACTTAATTACATTTATGGTCTGGCAGATATTGAACCAGCCCTGCATCCTGGGGATGAAGCCTACTTGGTCATGGTGGATGATTTTTGAGATGTGTTGTTGGGTCCAATTTGCTAGAATCTTGTTGAGAATTTTTGCATCTTTGTTCATTAGGGATATTGGCCTGTAGTTCTCTTTTTTTTTTTTGGCCCTTTACCCTGTTTGGGTATCAGTGTGAAGTTAGCTTCATAAAATGACTTGGGGAGAATTCTGTCTTTCTCAATTGCCTGGAATACTTTCAACAGGATTGGTATCAGCTCCGCCTTGTACATTTTGTAGATTTCTGCTAGAAAGCTGTCCGGTCTGGGGATTTTTTTTTTTTTTTTTTTTTGTAGGTGGTTTTCTTATGATGGAGTCAATTTCCTGGATTGTTATTGGTCTGGTTAGTGTCTCAATGTCTTCTTGTTTCAATCTTGGGAGGTTGTTTGACATTAGAAAGTCCTCTATTTCCTTTAGGTTATCAAGTTTGTTTCCATACAGGTGTGCATAGTAATCTCTGATAATCTTCTGTTTTACTTTGAGGTCAATTGTGATTTGATCTTTTGTATTTCTGATTGTGTTTATTTGGGCTTTTTCTCTCTTTTTCTTGGTCATTCTGGCTAGGGGTTCATCAATCTTGTTAATTCGTTCAAAGAACCAGCTTTTTGTTTTGTTGTTTTTTTCTATGATATTTTTATCTTCTATGTCCTGTATTTGGGCTTTTACTTTGGTAATCTGGATTCTTCTGCTAAAGTTAGGGTTTTGTTAGTCTTGTCTTTCCAGCTCCCTTAGGTGATTTGTTAGACTGTTAACTTGTATTCTTTCTGTTTTCTTGATGTGTGTTTGTAGAGATATAAATTCTGCTCTTAGAATTGTTTTCATGGCATCCCAGAGGTTTTGGTAAGATGTTTCTTCATTTTCATTTGTTTCCAGGAATCTTTAATTTCTGTTTTTATTTCAGTGTTGACCCAGTAGTTGTTCAACATCATGCTGATTCGTGTCCTTTTCTTTGTTGGTTTTGTGGAAATTTTGTTGATGTTGATATTTATTTTTATTCCACTGTGGTCTGAGAAAGTGCATGGCAATATTTCAACCTTATGGAATGTGTTTATGCTTGACTTATGGCTGAGGATGTGATTGATCTTGGAGTACATTCCATGTGGTAGTGAGTAGAATGTATATTCTGTGGTTTTTGGGTGGAATATTCTGTAGGTCTCTATTAAGTCCATTTGGTCGAGTGTCAAATTGAGGTTCTGGATCTCTTTGTTGATTTTTTTGCCTTGATGATCTATCTAGGGTTGTTAGTGGGATATTTAAGTCCCCAGTTAAAATAGTATTAGAGTCAATATCTTTTTTTAGTTTACTTAGTAGCTGCTTTATAAATGCTGTTGCTACTGTGTTGGGTGCATATGTGTTTAGGATGGATATTTCTTATTGATGGTTTGAGCCTTTTATCATTATGTAGTGTCCCTTTGTATCTTTTAAAATTTTGGATAGTTTAAAGGTTGTTTTGTGCAATATTAAGATCATGACTTCTGCACTCTTTTGTGATCCATTTTCCTGGAAACTCATTTTCCATCCTTTAGCTTTGAGTCTGTGTACCCTGTGGTGAGATGAGTTTCCTGGATGTAGCAAATAATTGGGTCATGGTTTTTTATCCAGTTTGCCATTCGGTGTCTTTCCAGTGGTGCATTTAGTCCATTCACATTCAGGCTGATTATTGAAATGTGATTGTTTATCCCTGTCATGAGGTTCTTATAAAGTTTTTTCTTTGTTTGTTTGATTTCCCTTGGCTTTGGGGTTAATGTTTGTGTGTTTTCAAGTTTGCTGTTGGGATGTATTCTCTGTTGATTCTGTGTTCTGCTACTCTTTTGGGAAGTGTGTGGTCATTCTTTTTTTTCTTTCTTCTGTGCTTAATACCTTTTAAAGCATTTCCTATAGTGCTGATCTGGAAGCTGCATAATCA
>CAUYQG010176495.1:0-11261 GCA_963574415.1 Tarsius wallacei | reverse complement strand
AGCAGCTGGAACTACAGGCGCACGCTACCACACCCGGATAATTTTTTTTTTTTATTGTAGAGATGAGGTCTCGCCAAGTTGCCCAGGCGGGTCTCAAACCCGCGGGCTCAGGCAATCCACTCACCTCAGCCTCCCAAAGCGCGGGATTACAGGCTGAGGCACTGAGCCGGGCAATTTTTTTTTTTTAAAGAAGTCTTAGTATCTTGTATGTGAATTATGTTGGCCCATAGTGTTCACGGCTATCTTGTATTATTACACCGGAAGTTTTCATCTGAAAATGGACTTTTTTTTTTTTGAGTCAGTGTCTCACTCTGTCACCAGGCTGGAGTGCAGTGGCACGGTCACAGCTCACCACAGCCTCAACCTCCTGGGGCTCAGGCAATCCTTCCGCTTCAGTCTCACGAGTAGCTAGGACTACAGGTGTTCACCACCACACCTGGCTTACTTTTTCATTTTTTTGTAGAGGCGAGGCCTCGCTATATTGCCTAGGCTGGTCTCAAACTCCTGGGCTCAAGTAATCTACCCACCTTGGCCTCCAGAAGTGCTGGGATTACAGGCATGAGCCACCGTGTCTGGCCTGTTGTTTTTTTTTCATTGTGAAAAATATTGAACTTTAAGAAATCTAGGCATTTTCCTTTTGGTCAAGACTTGGAGCAAACAGAAACACATAACTAGAAGGGTGTTTGTTTTTAAGTATTCAAAGAAGATGAACTAGGATAACTGTGAGTCTTAGATACATTGGCAAGTGACAGCTGTATCTCGGCCTCCTCCTCTCTTTTGCAGTGTAAAGCTGTTTGGTTTCAATGCTAAAGAGGGGCTCTCAGGCACCAAGGAGAACGCCTTCCCTTACAGCAGGGAAAGAGTTCTTAGGCACCTGATCTTCCGGCAGGGAAATAGCTTAAGGGGAAAAAAAAACAAAACCACCAGATCAGTGACAACATTAAATGGAGGACAAGAGCAATTATGTAAATTCTAGTCAAGTCTTACAAAGGCCATTATAACCAAAACCTCTAATAAAAAGGCTCCAGAGCCCCCAGGCAACAGCGCATTCACCAGAGCATGTCAGACGTGCAAAACTGTAATAGGAAAACAATTCAGAGACTCGCTTGTAGGTCCCTAGAATGGGAAGGGCCCTGCAATTTAGACCAAAAATACGGAGAGGCTTACTCAGATGCCTGAAACTCCAGCTACAACACAGGATGAAGTACCCGGCAAAGAGCATCGTGATGCCACCAACTCCGCTGCTCCTCACAGTGGTGTTGCATCTGATCCAGCCTGTTCAGAAGGAAACATGGCCACTGTTACAGGGAACTGGAACTGGGGCCGGTACATGAGTTATGCACATTTTCCCAGTTAGCCTGGGAGGCAAAATTGTAACTCAGAGACTCTACACACACACGTTTTAACAAAGGCTAAAATCCAGGAACCGTAAATTTACTAAATTCAAACTAGTTACTCTTGTTTGGGGGAGCCTGGCTTAGTGGGAGGAGACTAATGCAATTGGTTAACTTGGGGTTTAATGTCTTCCTGGCTTTGGGAGCAGGCACCATCAACACAGGCAAGGGGCGTGGGGGGCAGGTAGACAGTAAAAGATGCAAGCTGTTCAATAAATGGCAGCTGCTGTGATATTCGCTTTGTGCTTTCGATTAAGTCAAACTCCAAAATGAAACAGACAAGCAGAAGACTAGGAAGACAATGACCATTTTCCCTCTTCTCCTTAGCCTTGCTGTAACAGCCTCAAGTAAGAGAAACTTCTCCAAATGCCTGAAACCAGAGACAGACCCCATCAGCCAGTAACTCCAGTCTCACCTTTTTGTACAGCTCCCAAGAACTTCATGAGAGAGAAGTTGGAGGTTGTAAGTCTGGCCGGGGGTTCCAAACTCCTATCAGCCGAGCTTCTTTCCAACAAAGGAGCTACGGTTCCAAACAGAAGTCACGATGACAGTTCATCTAAACTCACCCCTTCCCCAACACTCAGCACTGGAGGTACACTGATGACTCCAGCACTGGACTGCAGCTAGACCTATTCCAGCTCAAGAAGTTTTTTCAAAAGCCAAGGGGTCACTGGCAATCAGGACCTCTGCTTGTTTTGGTCTGTGAGTACACTGCTCGGATGACTCACGTGCACATGGCCCACAAAATGACTCATTTACATCTTGCCACCTGCTAAACATTTTAGCCGAAGCATGACTTTCCACTATATAAATACAGCACTGTGACTTGTCACTACCGTCTACAGTCCGTATGTGGTTCTACGACTCCATCGCTGTTACTGGCCAGCAAACACTTCCTACTTTTATATTCGGCATGTGGATAACTTAAGTGGAACCGAAAAGAGGGCTTATGTCACTTGCTCACATTTCTCCTGCACCTGTTTTGCTCCATGTTAAATGATAGGCAAGTCATCTCTTCTACCGATAGTTTTCTGATCTTGGTTTGGTTCGTCGGGATAAATTAAGCCAAACTTGATGACAGGTTTTGCAGGTGTGGTAAAAGTTGCTGTGGATGTAAAAATATCCGCATGGTCATTAAACAGCAATGAAAAGAACCACACTGGCTTCCAAGAAATCACACAGAAGAGAATTCTCTTGCAAGGTGGAAGGCTAGTCTCTTAAAGCATGACGTAAAACTCATTCATCCTGGAAACAAGTTGCAAGGAAAACGGGAAGAAACAACCTTCTGAAAACAGCGACTGAACCACGTTCTCTGCGATGCCATCTCCTGACCTTGCTCCACTTTCTCCAGTCAGATGAGCCTGTTTACTGCCAGCTATCGATTCAGCCAAACTTGACTGAACGACACCTGTTCAGGCCCTGAGCCAGGATCGACAAAAACCTATGGCCCAGGCGGGGCCAGCCCTGTACCCACAGAAGTCCTGTGACAGTTTTTTCTTGTTGTTTTTTGAGTTGGAGTCTCACTCTGTTGCCCAGGCTGGAGTTCAGTGGCACACTCACAGCCACTGCAGCCTCAACCTGCTGGGCTCGGGTGATCCTTCTACCTCAGCCTTGCAAGTAGCTGGAACTACAGGCATGCGCCACCATGCCTGGCTAATTTTTGATTTATTGTAGAGATGAGGTCTCACCAAGTTGCCCAGGCTGGTCTCGAACCGTGGGCTCATGCAATCCTCTCACCTCGGCCTCCCAAAGTGCTGGGATTATAGGCATGAGCCACTGTGCCCAGCCCGTGACAGTTTTGTTAACAATGTCTTCTCTGCCTTCCCCTGCACTCCAGCCTGGGTGACACAGTAAGACCCCTACTCAAAAATAAATAAACTAAAACAAAATAAAATCTATTTTCCCTAAGGCCAGGAAAACTCCTTTTAGTAGTAAGTCCATGAAAATCCTTCCTGCAGAAACTCAAAAAAATGATTCCGAAGCTGCTGAATTCCATAAGCCTAATTCTCTTATTCCTGATTTACTAAAACCTGACTCAGGGGCATCCTGAGAACTACCAGTTTTGTCTGCTTTGGTATTTCCTATTCTAGGCTACCAGAATATATTCATTTTTCTTCAGCCCTGAGAGCTTTTGGCGCTACTATGTTTGACCAAAATGTCAAGATAGTTTTTGATACCTCTCAAAGAACCTATCCATCTGGTGGAATCACTTGAGTTGACTCAGTTACCCTGACGTATGAGGACTCGCTGTGGCAGTGGGCCTCCCTCTGTGGGAAAACATTCCTGATGTAATCTTGAAGCCCATGGCCCAAATGACAAAATGCTATCCGGAAAAACTTGGCAAAGACGATCAGGTAATGTCAGATGCTAACTAGTAGCTGAAAACTGATGCTGGGTTATTTTTCCTCTCTGAAACTCAGTATTCTTGTGTATAAAGGGGGATAATACCAATTTCCCAGGATTGGTATAAGAATCACCTGAGAAAACCTATACAGACATGAAGTATCATGCCTGACACAGTTAATTCAGTAACTGCAAACTCACTGACCCTGCCTTTAAGGTATCAAAGGAATGAGTTGGTTTCCTAGAAAAAGGGAAAATGACCTATCAGAGGACTTGCCCAAGCAAGGGAACGTGTAGTCCATTCTTCTCTGCAAAGATTTCATGAAAGTTCCACTTGAATTTGCAGTCATCGGAGGTAGCTGTTGCCTGGAGAAACTACAAAGCTTTCTGAGGCGCCAGTGACATTATCTTTTAATCCTTGTAGATTCAGGTGACCTTGCTGAAGTCTGGACCTTACCTGAGATCCTAGGTTCTCTCTCCTCTAGCATCTGCCGTTAATTTGATGACAGCATTCACATCTGAACATTAATCCCGGATTCAACTTCAGTAGTGTTTTTCAGTTTATAACAGAAGTGAAGCCCTATGATGGCTACATCTTATCTATTCTGACATTGAAGTACAAATAATATTGAAGCACAATATTAGTTACAGACTGTAAGCAATAAAAGGGAACAAAATAGGTTTTTTTTTTTGAGTAAGAGTCTTACTCTGTCACCCAGGCTAAAGTGCAGTAACATGCTCACAGCCGCCACAGACTCAACCTGCTGGACAGGTAGGTGATCCTTCCCCCTCAGCCTTCCAAGTATCTGGAACCTCAGGCATGTGCCACCATGCCCAGCTAATTTTTTGATTTATTGTAGAGACGAGGTCTTGCCATGTTGCTCAGGCTGGTCTCGAACCCCTGAGTTCAGGCAATCTTCTCATCTCCACCTCCCCAGGTGCTAGAATTACAGGAGTGAGCCACTGCACCCGGCACAAAATAGTTTCTAGTCATTATTTGGGAAGAACTTACTATTAAAGGAAAATTTGCATTTTCCCCCCGATATTCTATGTCATAAGCCTGGGAATATTATAAGTATTGTTTTCTGGGCACCCATTAAAATGAAATGTATCAACTTGTATCAAACAAGATATCAACTACTAACTATACCAAACAGTAAGCCTTAGGTAGAGTTTAAAGACCACAGATAAAAGTCAGATGGACCTGGATTTCTTTTTTTTTTTTTTTTTGAGTTGGAGTCTCACTGTCACCCAGTGGCGCACTCCCAGCCACCACAGCCTCGACCTACTGGGCTCCGGCAATCCTTCCACCTCAGCCTTCCAAGTAGCCGGAACTACAGGCGTGTGCTACCACGCTCGGCTAATTTTTGATGTATTGTAGAGACGAGGTCTTGCCAAGTTGCCCCAGTTGGTCTCGAACCCGCAGGCTCAAGCAATCCACTTGCCTCAGCCTCCCAAAGTGCTAGGATTACAAGCTGAGCCACCAAGCCTGGCCAGACCTGGATTTCAATCCTGACTCTCACTTGTCGCAAGTCGCTTAAGATGTCTGAGGCTCTTATGTATAAGAGAGTGGGACAGCGACATCACTTCAACGCTGTTACGAGGATTAAATGAGATAATATGTAATGTATCCAGCACAATGACACAGTCACAGCCACCACTGATACATGTTAGTTCCCTCCCTTTTCTCATGAAAAGTGGATGTATCGGACACTCCTTAGCACTAGAAAAGATAGTACAGAAAATAAGTCCTTCAGCTTACTAGAGAGATTTGTCATGGGGTGCTGAGTGTGTGTATATGGCAAGTGAAAAACACACAGCAAGTATGAAGAGACAGTGAACACTGTTTCTAGTTATGGTGTATTTTCTACCCTACCGTTTAATGGAGAGGATTAAACTAGGCCCAGGAGGCTGGGTTCTACTTTCATCTCTACCATTTATGGGCAACATGACCTTGGACAAATCACTTATCCTCTCTGTGCCTGTTTTAGCATCTGCAAAGCAGAGACAAAATCATTTTGCCTGCTCCTCAGAGTTGTGTGGCCCAAATAAGAAAACACAGATGGAAGCTCTCTGAAAACCACAGAGCAACACAAATGTTAATATCATTAAGCCTGTGTTTATTATGGAGAAGCAGCTTGACCTTGAGACTCCAGCTTTGTACTAAAAGGTCTAGATGTTAGGTCTGTTTACAGAAAATCTTGTGCCTACAAAGAAAACGTAGAACAGGCTCGGCGGCTCAGCCTGTCGTCCCAGCACTTTGGGAGGCCGAGGCGAGGGGACGGCCTGAGACCGCAGGCTCGAGACCCGCCTGGGCAACTTGGCGAGACCTCGTCTCTACAATAAATAAATAAAAATTAGCCAGGCATGATAGCGTGCCTCTAGTTCCAGCTGCTTGGAAGGCTGAGGTGGAAGGATCGCCAGAGCCCAGCAGGGGTGGCAGTGAGTGTGCCACTTCACTCCAGCCTGGGCAATGGAGTGAGACTCCAACTCAAAAAAAAAAGAAAAAAAAGAAAATGTAGTTCTGACTAGCAATGCTCTTTATTTAATACACATCCATTTTGAGACCATACAAATAGGGGTTTAGTGACTATGTGATCATTTGCAAAATACACCAGAGAGGGAAAAGCCATCTCCCTTCAGGAAGGGATAGTATCAGTTTTTCAGGTGCAAACCTACTCTGAGTTGTCACAGGTCTCCTGTCAAAATAAGCCTGAAAGCACCAGCAATCCTTACACAAGAGAGACAATGCTACTTCACTTTAGACTAACTCTGCCCGTAGAAAATCTTAAGAAACTTAATCTATTTTAACCAGAGAGGTAGTCCAATAACTCCAGATGAAGTTCAGCAGAGAAAAGTGAGGATATGTGAAATGACCATCAGGAACTTCCTGGCTCGTGCTTGGGCCTCAGTCCACCCTCTTGCTAACCTATTCTTGCCATCAGCCAGGAGCACTGGGAAGCTTCTCAAGGCCAGTTTCAACACCCAGCCTTCCCCACCCCCGTCCTTCTTACCCAGTCTCTCCCGTCTTGAGGCTCAGTCTGCAGTCTACTCTTGGGTCCTCGTCTACTTGTAGTGCATAGACTCCTCAACCTTTATTCTTTGCCGCATCCTCCTTTCCTCGTCCTTGACCTTCACTGTTCACCTCCTGAGCCTCGACTTCCACCGCTCGCTCCACTTTGCCTGCCCTTCTTACTTGACCAGTTTTAACTGTGTCCTGTCACCAACTCCAAAACCAGCTCTGCTTGAACCTTCTTTGCTACTCTCAACTCCAAGATGCTGCATTTAAGCATCAACCTAGAACCCATTTCCTACAAAATGTGGTCCTGGTTGAATTCCGAACACAGCGCATGTTCTATTTAGGTGTATTTTGAAGGTTTCCTGCTTTTTTTGAGTCTGTTCAGCTTGAATACCCATCCAATTTCTACGAATTATGCCTCCTCCCGATGTAGAAACACAACTGCTGTCAATACTACCAACCTGCTGTAGTTCAACCCTCAACTCTTGGTGGAGGGAAAGAAAGAGCGACAAACCACTGCTACTGACCCCTGGAGCAAGAACAATGACAAGGGCCGAGCACTGGAATACCCAGGTCAAAATGAGCTAAATGAATGAAAATATTAGCATTCTGGCCCTTATAAATTCAAAAGGCATAGCGCACTTTAGATGGCCCTTTAAAATGAGTGGATTTACCTTGTGAGAGTCGCCCCCCCTGGGGACCGATGAGCTGTGGTTTCTGGGCCATTCCACCCCAACACGGAGGCTTCACTGGCAACACCCCCAGCCCGAGATAACCAGGATAGAGCTCTGGAAACCACTCCAGGCCCATGGAGCTGGGAAGGGTCTTTCTGTCAGCAGCTGCAGCATGAGCAGTGTGGTGCTGGGCTGAATGAAGAGGGCACTGGCAGCCAGTGGGCAGTGCTGGGACGTGACCACCAGATTCAGGCTCCAGAGAAACTTGTCTCTTCTGCTCCATTAATGCCTTTACGTCGGGGACCTGATGACCAAACACTTCTGCTTTCTCCTCTTGAAAAAATTTTGTAGCTAGAGAGGCAAGATTTTGACTCTTTGACTGTGACACAGGAAGAAATCTGTTGTAAGTTGCCTCCCTTGGAATGAACAAATTTAAATGTGATCCTTCATCTTGAAATTTCTTCTCTGTGGCTGAATCTGCAGTTCTGAAGTTCTCAGGGCCATCACTCGTGGCAGGCCATTCCTGTTTTTCTGTCATAAACACATTTTTCTCTGCGTTTCCTTTGCCTCTACATGTCTGTACTCCAAGGCTAAGTCCTTTTTCTTGGTTCTCCGTGACTTGGATCTTACCCAACGAGCGACTTTTAAGGCTTAAAATTAGTGAGTCTGTGTTTTTTTCCTGAGACTCGGTGTCTCTAACATCAGTACAAATTCCTGAGAAGCGATCCCTGCCTTTGGAATCTCTCTCATTGCTTGATAATGATCTTATTCTTTTAACTCCATCACTGAGATTCTTTTGAACACTGTGATGATCATCAATAGGCACATCTAGTAATTTTACTAGAAGCTCCTTTCTTTGGAGATCATTTCTGCCCAATTTCAGACTAGCAGAGGTGGTCTGTACATCACCAGGTATGGCTGAGGAGTACTTTCTATCTTGATTTGACAAAGAAGGGTCCACTGAGCCAATCAGTAAAGATGCTTCCATTTCTGAAGGATTACTACTGCTTTCCCCTGATTTAGGTACATTCTTGGCAAGCTCTATTTTAGGAGAGGTGTTCTCTGATACATAAACCTGAGCCATGGTCTCTCCCGGGAAAGCAGCCTTTGGCTCAGTGTTTTTTAACGTTTGGAAGGAAAGTTGGATTTGGTTCTTGATATCTTCACCTGCCTCTGTAGTGTTTGTTCTTTCTAAACTAACAGCTGGCAGTGGAATCGACTTAACTGTCCGTTCTGGTGTGTCCCTTATCATCTCAGCATCTCCTTCCTCGCTTGCTTTATCTAACTCTTTCCCTTTAGCTTGAATCAAGCCTTTGATTGGCCCTTTCATTTTTTTAGCATGTGGGAGTGTAGCTGGCTTCAACGGATAAACTTCCCCATCAATGGGTTTGGTCAGTCCTGCCATCTTACAGTGTGGCAAGTGGGATTTCAATCGTTTAAATGGCTTCTTACAATAAGGACACACTTCCATTCTGGGTGAAGTGTCACTCATCCTCTTCCTGAAAAAGGTAAATGTGAGATTATGAGGAGCACATCGTTTGTAGAGTAAATACAAATATTTTACTTATGAGTTGTATCTCTTATATTTATTTGGAATCAGCAAGGTCAAAGAAAATTTTTAAAACTTTGTTTCGATCCAGTCTTTTTTCTAACAGAGGTAGAAAATAGAAGACATGGTTTGATTTTTAAAATAAATAGTTCTGCCAGGTGCAGCGGCTCATGCCTGTAATCCCAGCACTTTGGGAGGTGGATTTTGAGACCAGCCTGGGCAACTTGGTGAGACCTCATCGCTATAATAAATCAAAACATTAGCCAGGCGTGGTGGTGCACGCCTGTTTGTTCCAGCTACTCGGAAGGTGGAGGCAAAAAGATCACCTGAGCCCAGCAGTTTGAGGCTGCGGTGGCTGTAAGTGTCACTGCACTCCAACTTAGGGAGTGAGACTCCAACTCAAAAAAAAAAGAAAAGGCCTGGTTCTATTTATGCTTCTTATCTTACACTTCTTGAAGGAATTCATCAATATAAAAGACAGAGATTTTTCAACATCCCTAGCAAGAAAGCGATCAAGGCCAAAAGACTTATGTCTAATAAATCAATGGTTAATCAAAAGAAGTCTAAAATACCTGTCAGAAGAAAATGTTTGCTATTCAAGGTTATAGCAAGTCAACTGGATATCACATGAGTATAAAGAAACTCTTGTTTGTTTATTTTAAAGATGTGGAGTACAATTCAGGATTAGGTATACAGTGGTCATTGTAAAGAAACCCTTGAATCCTTTAAACTCTTGTTTAAAAAACCCTGAACACATCATTCGAGGACAGAGTGGTAAAGAATGAAAAACTCAGGACAGGACCCAAAAGTTACTGACTATAGAAAAGGTTTCCAAAGTGACAGATAGATGATCCACTGGGGTGCAAGAAAAGAATATCAGAACTCCCCCAATCTAAGCCTGAGAAACGAAACTCTACTAACACGTAACAAATTAGTAATAAGCATGTATAGTATACATATGTGTGTGTGTGTATATATATATAAATATATATAAAATGCATTTGTAATACACAAATAAACATATATGTGGAGGGGACATCATCCCAAATTTCTTACTTATAGTTTGCAGTACAATAGATTATTGGCATTTTTTTAGTTTGATATATTTGTTAAATATATACCATGTGAACATTTTAAAAATACTTATACCATGTATCTTTTGCATCTCTTCCATTTATTCTCTAGAGTCGGGAAAAGAACATATTTAATTCCAAAGCTCAGTTGAAAGCTTTTTCCTTTTTTCCATTTCTTATTCTTTCTATAAAGTTTTATAGGGCAAGGAACATCTAGTCTGTGCACAGCTATAGTCTAAAAACCTAGACAGGCCTGGCCATACAGTATTTGTTGAATGATTTCTCTTGACATAAACATGCAAATATTATCATCATCCAGTACTATGACTAAGGATATCTTCAGACTATTACATATTCAAAAGGTGAGACTTTGAAACCATTTACAAAATAAATAGATCTAATCTTGTCACCCATGTATCACAGCAACCAACCCACTTTATCCTGCATCAAGTCATCAAAAAACTGTTTTCTGCTAACAGACTACAGTGATTATCCTTACACTAGTTGGAGGTACACATTGGCACATATGAAAGCTAGGGACCGTTTACTCACAAAAACACACACAACTGAAGTCAGTCCACGGGCCTTAGGATAGAAGTATATATGTATGTATTTATTTGAGTTGGAGTCTCACTCTGTTGCCCAGGCTGGAGGGCAGTGGCACAATCACGGCTCACAACAGCCTCGACCTCCTGAGCTCAGATGATCCTTCCGCCTCAGCCTCCCGCGAAACTGGGACTACAGGAGAAGGCCACCATGCCCGGCTAATTTTTTTTTTAAATTTCTGGAGAGAAGAGGTATTGCTATGCTGCCTAGGCTGGTCTGGAACTCCTGGCCTCAAGCATTCCTCCCGCCTTAGCTTCCCAAAGTACTGGGATTACAGGCCTGAGCCACTGTGCCTGGCCAGCTAGTCACTTTAGAAAGGGCTTGAGACTTCTGTAAAACGCTTTTTCTGCCTCACCATACTCGGTCTCGCACTTGATTAAGTGCAATCTACTGGAAAGATCTCTCCACGCTCACACGGTAATGTCTTGTGTGTGTGTATGTGTGTGTATGTGTGTGTGTGTGTGTGTGTGTGTGTGTCGGAGTCTCACTCTGAAGTGGAGTGGCTCGCTCCGCGCCACCGCAGCCTCGTCTTGTTATGTCGTGTGTGTGTGTGTGTGTGTGTGTGTGTGTGTGTGTGTATCGGAGTCTCACTCTGGAGTGTAG